>RJWT010022874.1:0-17020 GCA_004365215.1 Cuniculus paca | reverse complement strand
GTGGTGGCTCACTCCTGTAATCCCAGCACTCAGGAGGCTGCGACAGGCGGATTGTTATGAGTTCAAGACCAGCCGGGGCTACAAAGTGAGCTCAAGGCCAGCCTGAATGGCACAGTGAGACCCTGTCTCAAAAGCACAAGGGCTGGGGATCTAGCTCAGGGGCCTAAGCGCCTGCCTGGCATGCACAAGGTTGTGAGTTCAATCCCTGGTGCTGCAAAAAAAAAAACTTTAAAAACTTTAAGTGAAAATACTTAAAAATTGTATGGATCACCTCTTAAAAATTTTCAAGTTGCTAGGCCTGGTGGCGCACACACAAAAAAAAAAAATTTCAAGTGACCATATGTCCTATAATTCAGAGTATCAGTCAGGCAAGGGGGTACATGCCTGGAATTCCACCACTCGGGAGGCTAAGGCAGGGCCAGGGATCTAGCTCAGCGGCCTAAGCACCTGCCAGGAGGCTAAGGCAGGAGGATCACTGTGAGTTTGAGGTCAGCCTGGGCTACCATAAGTGAGTTCAAGCACAGACCTGCACTACACAGGGAGACCCAGTCTCAAAAAAAAAAAAAAAGACAAAGACGCCAAAAAATTCAATACTCGTGTGTAGTTACACACAAACACACTCAAAATCTTTTTAAAAAATGGAAGTTCAGTAATGAACAACTAGTTAAACTGGGACTTATTAATATAGACTCCAATATGGTTATTCAAAATTATGTTTCCAGCCGGGCATGGTGGCTCACGCCTGTAATCCTAGCACTCGGGAGGCTGAGACAGGCAGATCGTTTTGAGTTCGAGACCAGCCTGGGCTACAAAGTGAGCTCAAGGCCAGCCTGAATGGCACAGTGAGACCCTGTCTCAGAAACACCAGGGCCGGAGATCTAGCTCAGCGGTCTAAGCGCCTGCCCGGCTAGTGCAAGGTCCTGAGTTCAATTCCAGATGCTGCAAAAAAAATAAAATAAAATAAAAAAAATAAATAAATAATGTTTCCAAAGAACTTTTAGTAAAATAGAATGCTGCATATTACAAAACTAAAGTATGTAAGAAAAAAGATGTTTTACCTGAGTAGTACAATGCAGTGACTTTGTAATTTTTTTTTTTTTTTTTTTTGCGGTACCAGGGATTGAACTCATGACCTTGCGCTTGTTGGGCAGGCACTTAGACCGCTGAGCTAGATCCCCAGCCCTGTTTTTTGAGACAGGGTCTCACTATGCCGTTCAGGCTGGCCTTGGGCTCACTTTGTAGCCCAGGCTGGTCTCGAACTCACAATGATCTGCCTGTCTCAGCCTCCCGAGTGCTGGGATTACAAGCGTGAGCCACCACGCCCGGCTGACTTTGTAATTTTTAATATATTTTCATTCAAAATCTTCTAAAGAAAACAAATAAACAAAAAACTGAAAAAACTTTTTAATAATTACAATTAGCAAAGAAAGAACAAACAGGTGTAGTGGTAAGATAATCATTTCAAGCCAGGCACACTAAAACATGCCTGTGATTCCATCAAGTCAGAGACTTAGGGAGACCTTGTCTCAAAGTAAAACTAAAAAAACAAAGAAGGGTGTACGCACGCACACACACATGCACAGAGCTACAGAGAGAAGAGACAGACGGACAGACAGAAGAGACAGAGACAGATAGAGAAAACCAGAAGTTCAGGAATAAATTACTTCGATTTTTAACCAGGAAAAAGTCCCTCAACATTACATATAATATTAAAGACACACACACACACACCCAACTATTTAAGAGTCCTAGACAGAAGAATCACAAAATCTGAGGCCAGTTTGGGCAAACTTAATGACACCCCATCTCAAAATAAATAAAAAGGGCAGTGGTACAGGAGGACAGGGCCCTGTATTTAAGCCTCAGTACCGGAAATCAAAAAAACAAAACAAAAAAACCAAGTATACCTTCTCACTGCTAGAAACAGTAAGTGAACAAGTAAACCACAAGATTTCTCATAAACCCACCTCTCCTCTCTTCAGTGAATGACCTATTTGTTGAAAAAGCATTTCTAGAGTAAATGATAGATACAGGACAAGAATATGACTCAAATAGCTCCCAATTCAGGTGAGGAAGCTACAATCAGATAGGTTATGAGTTTCCAAGCATCTGGGAAACTAAATATATAGAAAGAGGATAAATGAAGTACTAGTAGAATTTTGTGAATCTTTTTTTTTTTTTTTTTTTTTTTTTTGCGGCACCAGGTATTGAACTCACAACCTTGAGCTTGCTGGGCAGGTGCTTAGACCGCTGAGCTAGATCCCCAGCCCTGTTTATGAGACAGGGTCTCACTATGCCGTTCAGGCTGGCCTTGAGCTCACTTTGTAGCCCAGGCTGGTCTCGAACTCACAACGATCCGCCTGAGTGCTGGGATTACAGGCGTGAGCTACCACGCCAGGCTGACATTTTATGTATTAAGAGTCTCTGGAAATGATCTATCTTCCCTCAGAACACAAACTATCCCAACTCTTTAGGAATCTGCCAAAAATTGCCAACTTTATTCAAAAGACATTAAAGTAATTTTTTAAAACAAGAATTATCTGGGGCCAGGGATATAACTCAGCAGCACAGCGCCTGCCTGGCAAGCGCAAGGTTGTGACTTCAATCCCTGGTACCAAAAAAAGGGAAAAAAAAAAAAAAAGAATTATCTGCCAAAAATACACATGCTCACAAGCAAAAGGGTAAGGTCATAAAATTTCTTACTCTAAAAACTTCTACTTCATTGCTGGCTTTAAAAAGAAAATTACCAGAAAATGAGATACTCAAAACAGACTAATGATTAGTAACACATTCCATTTAGACTCTCTGCCATTGGAAGATTATAAAGCATTTTTAATAATTCTTAATCTCAGCCAGGCCTGATGGCGCACGACTGTAATCCTAGCACTCCGGACGCTGAGACAGGAGGATCGCTGTGAGTTCAAGAAAGCGAGCTCAAGGCCAGCCTGAACTGGCATAGTGAGACCCTGTCTCAAAAAGACAAAGGCTAGGGATTTAGCTCAGCGGCCTAAGCGCCTGCCTGGCAAGTGAGAGGCTGTGAGTTCGATCCCTGAGCTAAATCTCCAGCCCTTGTCTTTTTGAGACAGGGTCTTACTATGCCGGTTCAGGCTGGCCTTGAGCTCTTTGTAGCGCAGGCTGGTCTGGAACTTACAACAATCCCCCTGTCTCAGCCTCCCAAGTGCTGGGATTACAGGCGTGCGCCACTAGGCACGGCAAAAAAAAATTCTTAATCTCTGGCTTTCTTGCACTATAATACTATTCTCATACCTATTTAACAGCTGTAATGGTGTTAAAAACCCTTTATTATACCATTATTTTCACATATTTAGGACTTGGGTATTGTGAAAAACAGCAAAATCAGTATAAAAAGGTTACTATCAAAATTCAATGGTTAACCTACCCAAAAACTGTAATTTAAGATTCATAATACTTAGTTGAACATAATAATTATTACAAATTTATTTTAGAAATGAAACTTTTGGTCAAACTTCTATATATAACCTTATACTTCACTAAAACCCCTGGAGACCTCTCTTTTGAGATATCAAACACACTGTAACAACAAGCTCATTTTCTCCAATTCTGTGGTTATATATAACGTCTTTGAGCCCAGTATTAAAATGTATGTTACCCATATTTACTTTCTCCATTTTTTAATGTAAAATTAGCTTCTTTGACTTTTACTGTTTTAGTTTACAAAGAACAAAAATGTAACTGATAATAAAAAATATCTATGAATATATACACTGCTACTAAATGCTGAGAATGAAAGGTTGGTGTGTGGATCTCAAAAAAGCTCACACTAAAGAAAATCTATAGAGATGTATGTATGTAGAGAATACAAATCATGAACAATGGCTCAAGAGTGCAATCAGCAAGGTGTGATAGTGCATGCCTATGAATTCAAGGCCAGCCTGAACTACGCTGGGCTCAAAAAAAGTCAAACATGGAGAGGATAACCTCAAGATTTCAAATGGGAATATTTACAGTAGTACTGCTTTCAATATTGCAGTAGAAGCCAGACACAATGGCACACACCTGTAATCCCAACACTCAAGAGGCTGAGGCAAGAGGATTGTTGAAAGTTCAAGACCATCCTGAACTACATAGAGAGACTCTGTCTCAAAAAAAAAAAAAAAAATTCCAGTAGAGGTCACAAGGAGGATAGGAGTTCTTTTGATTGCTGCTGTTTTTTTGTTTGTTGTTGCTTTTATTATCATGTTCTCAATTCATAAAGTGAGACTGAGCTAATTTTTTACAAAAGTCAGAAATAAATACAGATTTGGATTTTGCACTAGAAATGTAAAAGGATATTCACTAGAAATGAATCTCAATAGAAAAAAGTTAATTCTCACATTTCACAACAGAAAAACCTGAAGTTATATTTACTAATAAACATCTTTTAGAAAAAAAATAATTCTATTTCAATTAAGAACATGGAGCAGGAAAGAGTTAAAAAAAACATGCATCTCAATTACAATGTTATTTTATAATACTGCAATGGGAACACATGGAAAGACAGGCATAGTAATCTCAGCACTCTAGAAGGCTGAGGCAGGATTGTGGGTTCAAGGCCAGCTAGCTTTGGCAACTCCGCCAAGTTCAAGGGTAGCATGGACTACACAAAGAGAATATATCTCAAAAAACAAAAAACACCCTAGAGAGATAGCACACTGAAACTTACTGAGGGCAGAAATCTTTCACTGACTTCCCAAACACCAAAACAGTCTCCAACCCACTCAAGGCGTGTTCTCTCACATATAACACATGTATCTGAATTCTGCCTCTACTACTTTGTATTAACCTATGACTATGTAGTAACCTATGACTTTCAGTGTCATTTTTAAAATGGAAGAAACTCAACAGAACCAGTAGTGAATCTAAGTTTCCAAAGTTAAAAGAGGGTAAAAGACATTGAATATTATAATAATTACTGGCCAGACATGGTGGTGCTCACCTGTAATCCCAGCACTTGGGAGACTGAGGCAGGAGGATTGCCAAGGCCAGTCTAAACTAGGAAACAAGACCCTGTCTCAGAAAACAAAAATAATAAATTATTATTATTAATGAGCTTCTAAAAAATTCTATCCATTAGGTCTGATTGTAGTAGACAAAACAATGCAAATGGGTGGAAACTCAGAAGTAAAATCACAAATTTTGCAAAAAAACATTTCCAGAGGTTGGCCACCATTGATAATCTTTTTCTTTCTTTCTTTTTTTGGTATAACTATTTAAAATTCCTTTTCCCTTAGAGACACATAATAGAAATTTTTATAAACGAATTAATAAGCTTCAAAAATATTGCCGGGGATCTAGCTCAGCGGCCTAAGCGCCTGCCTGGCAAGCGCAAGGTCGTGAGTTCAATCCCCGGTGCCGCAAAAAAAAAAAAAAAAAAGAGGGTCAGGAGTGATTGACTCAAACATATGAAGTCTAGGAGTTTGAACTAAGCCCAAGTTTGGACCACAAAGCAAAAAAACAAACAAACAAACAAAAACACACACACACACACAAACAGATGCTGATGAGGTCCATTATTTCATTTTTTTCATTTTCTGCTCACATTTGATGCTTTAGATAAAAAGTTTTAAAGCCAAAAAAAAATTCTTAGAAAACTTCGAATTAGAATCAAACTTTCTGACACAGTCAACTAGTCACAACTAATGAGGTGTTTTGTTTTGTTTTGTTTTGTTTTAACAAGGTGTTTTTAAAGAATTGAATGGTCCCTAAAAAATGGTTAAAGACATTTGAGTGAGTGTGAGTGTGAGTGTGTGTGTTTGGTAACACTATGAAAAATCATACATGTGCAGGGAATAGGGCCTCTGTAGTTTTCCATTCAATTTTGCTGTGAACCTAAAACTGCTCTAATAAACTCCTAAAACAACCACTGAATTCTTGTTTTGTGTCTTGCTACATAGTTCAGGCTGGCTTTGAACTCGCTATGTAGCCTAGGCTGGCATCAAACTCTTAGTAATTCGCCTGCCTCAGCCTCCCAGTGCTGGGATCATAGGTATGGGCTACCAGGACCCCACAACAAAGAAATAAAGACATTTTATTTCCCATTTTGTCTGTGATTACTTAATAACTAAAACAAATCTCTAATGAATATGGTTAATTTGTCAAGATTCCAGGAATCTTACAAATAAAAAGTACTTATATTTATGGTACACAATACTATAATTTCTACACATAAACATTACCTATTCATTAAATATTACTAAGAACTCGTGTCAACAGACAACAGAGGTTCAGTGGTTAGCACTTCCTACCTTGTTCTCAACAGAAAGATTTGAATTTGGATGCTCCGGTAGTCCCTTATTACTTTCCACAACAGAACAGTGTATCTGACAGTTCACACCTCAACCAAACTTGTTTCTTAAACACATCATACGGGCTCAACTGGAATAACCTATCTAGGAAGGCTACATAACATTAATAATAATTAAACAACTGTACCATCACCCGTTAGCCATGTTAGCAAAATGAATGATCCCACAGTATCACAGTCATTTAATCATGGAACAACAAAAAATAAAACGTCATTGAACAAGGGATCTAAATTTGCTTCACATACTTCACTAAAAGCAAAATTCTTTTTAAAAAAGTAAGTAAAAAATAAAAGCAAGAATTATGATAGATGTGATGACACCCAGTGCTGTAATCCCAGCACTCAGGAGAGGCTGAGGTAGGAAAACTGCTACAAGCTCAAGGCCAGCCTGAACTACATGAGACCCTGTCTCCAAAAAAAAAAAAAAAAACCACACCACTACTTTGAAATTCCATCTCATACTAGTCAGAATCATACAAGAAACAATATGAGCTGAGGACTGGCAGAGGGTGCAAGTCTACATCGCGGAAAGGAATGCAAATTAGCACAGCCACTAAGGAAATCAGTATGGCGGTTCCTCAAAAAACTAAAAATAGAAGTATTATTTGATCCAGAGACCACTCCTTGGTATATATCCAAAGGAATTAAAGTCCGCATACCATTGGGAACCCTGCATGCCCACATAATGAACACTTCATGTTTACTGTATATATTGGTCAAGATATGAAGCTGGGTGTGGTGGCACAGGCTGTAATCCCAGCATTCACGAGGCTGAGGCAGGAGGATCCTGAGTTCAAGGCCAGCCTGGGTTACATAGTGAGTTCAAAACTAGACTGAACTACAGAGACCCTGCCTCAAAACAAAACAAAACGTCAAAATATGGAACCAACCTAGGTGACCATCAACAGAAGAATGCATAAAGAAAACGTGGTATACATACAATGCGGTATTACTATCAGCCATAAAAAAAGAACACAGTTTTGTCATCTGGATGAATCTGAAAATCATGTTAAATGAAATAAGCCAGTCAGACAAATACCGAATTTTCCCCCAATATGTGCAATCTATATAAGATGACAAATAGAAGATAACTATTATTAGAATAGAGGAAGTGAATAAGGAGGAGGGGGAGAGCATATGGGTGGGTAGTGGGGGGAATATGATCAAAATACATTATATACATTGAACCACCCCAAATATGAAACCATGGCATAGGGTGGTACAAAGAGAGTGACAAGGGGGAAAGTATTTAAGTATGATATGTGTGTGTCCAAATCTGCCAAAAATTAAACTCATTAGTCAATATAACCAATATACACTAATAAAAATGTAGGGAAAAGGAAAAAAAGATAAATTTTTTTAATTAAATTTAAAAGACACAGAAAAAAATCTTCTGTCACAGATGGATGCTAAATAGACCTCAAGTCTCAGAATGTACTGAAACTACTAAAATGAAGTAAAAGGGTCAAAAAAAGGAGGCCAAATGTAGAGCTGGAGCATCTCCCAGGCCAAAAGTCAGCCTCAAACACACCTGGAATCCCCTTCTGGTGGGGGCATATAGTTTCAGTGTCTCTGAATGGCATTCGCACTCTGAGCTTCTTTAGGAATGTACTTAATCTCTATTTCCAGTCATTTACAAACTGTTCTGATAGTCTATGTAGAAAGATACACTTTGGCTTATATAAAATTCAAAATTGTAAAAAATAATAATCATAAAACCACAGAATACCAAAGTAGGAATTCCTCCCAGGAATTATTTAGTCGCATCTCCTCATTTGATTCATGAGAATAGCCATGGACATGAAGTAACTCTCCCACAGTTCTAGAGGTATTGAGAGAAACTAGATTTTATTTTCACTACTTTTCTTTCCATTCTAAGCATGATCGCTGCTCAGAAATCATCACGCTTTGACAATGTTAATGCAACACACAAATTTAAAAAACAAACATAACATCACTTTTAATATGACTTACCTGAAAAACCATACCCAAAAAACATGATAACATGTTCCATTAAGCTCAAAATCTCAGTGTAACCCCAAGAATCAGTTTCTGCCACTTAACTATCATCCCAAAATAAAATTCTGCCCGGTAGTACTTCTTGCTAGTTATTTACACATGAATGTTATGAGTTCACAGGTATTAAGCAACCCCACTGCAATCCTGTTCTCAACACACAACACTCTGCTGTATTTTTAGCCCTTCCTAGGTAAGAACTGCTTCTACCTACTAATCCAAAACAAAAACATAATTCTCAGGGCTAATTAACAATAAATACCTCTGAAAACAATACTTAATTATGTCTATGTGGATTCTAGGTTCATAAATCCAAAACAGATATGCCTTCAAACACTGGCACACTTACATATTGTGAGCCTAAAAGGATTCGTTTATGTTTCCGAAATGATCTTCTGTGGCAAATCTAATCCAAGTGTTTTAAACCGCATATTGCCAGAACTGAAAAAGTAACTTTAACTTTACTGTGCCTAAGTAACACAAACACCTAGGGAGGAGCATTTGAAAAAAAATCTTTTTTGATTTCTAATAATTTATGAAACATTTTTCTGTACTGCCTCAAAGTGATTTTTTTCTCTGTTGCGCACCTCCCCCCATTTTCCTATGGATCCAAACTTCTTTGTAAGCTAGTTAAGAGAAAGACTATTAACCTTGACATTTGTCACTCTCAGAAGAGGGCAAATTAGGGACTTAGCCTTACTTCTTTTTAATTAAAAGGGTAATTAGTCCCATCCCTGAAGAGGAGATGAGAAATTCGTCAGAGACTCCCTAATAATTGGCAGATAAGAACCACCCTGTGAGGAAATATAGAGGACTATTGCATTACAAAACCCTGAGTCATCACCCGGTTCGCTCAGCCGACTTGGGTAAACACTGAATAAGTGACTTATGTTCTGCATGTCCACCCATCTGTAACCACCTGCACCCACATACACGTTACCGGATTTAAACTACAGTTAACCAAACAAGATACAGCCAAATTCCTTTTTTAAAGGTTCCGACACTGTGAAGACGTCCGTTTCGCAAGCAAGTCTTTAACCTTTTTAACCTCCAAAGTTTCAATGACGTTTCGGCTTGCGACTCGTTTAGACAGAACAAGAACAGAACTCCCGACTTAGGTAATCAAATGCTCATCTGAGCGACTCAACCGACACAAACCCGATACTAATAAAGCTCTGAACACCCTGACAGCGCTCCTCACCCTTTTCCTTAGAATCACACAGGTCTCTTCCCCAGGCAATGTCACAACAGGCGCAGCAGACACTTTCCTCAGATTCTACGACAACATTCTTAGCATTAACGTCTACTCCGCAGCCCAAGAACGCGCTGAAGGCTGACTGTAAACCAGTCTTTTCAATCAAATCCACCAAGAACAGGTCCCCAAACAACTCAGAAGTCTCCCTCCGGCCTCCTCCCCATTCACAAAGTTACCAGGCGCCAGGCGAAGAGGAAGGAGGCGGGGATGTCGGGGGAGAAGGAGCCGAACCGCACGGGAGAGCGCCTTTCCCCGGGCAAATCCTCTCGCCGCTCTCCCCCGCGCAGCCCCCGGAAGGACCCAGGGAGCAGGCTCGTCCCTTCCCCCGGGCGCGGGCGGCCGGGCGGGCGGCCGGCCGTGGAGATGCAGCCGCGCAGGCCGAGGGGTGGCGAGGCCCGGACCGAGCCGGCGGGGAGCGGCCGGACACTCACGTGGAGAGCTTCCTGGTCCAGAAGAGCCCGCCGGGCCACAGCTCCTGGAGCTGCACGGCCCGGCCCAGGTTGCTTTTGATCTGGGCGAGCTGCAGGTCGGACTCGGCGTCGAGCCGCTCGGCGTAGGGCAGCAGCTTGTTGTACACGATCTCCTTCTGCGGGACGAAGCCCCGCGGGCCCAGCCCCGGAGGCTCCCCGCCTCCCGCCCGCTCCCACTCCCGCTCCCGCTCGGCCGACTCCATGAGCCCGGGACGCCTCCGGCCCGGCGCCCTCCTCGCTACGGGCTCCGCCTCTTCTGACCGCCGGGCCCGCTCCCGTGGCCGGCGTGCTGCTGGGCCCCGCGCGGTCCCGGTTCGTTGGCGGCGGCGCGGCCGCTTTGCCCGCCCCACACCGGCTCTGCTGGTGACGCCGCAGCGGCCGGCGCGGAGGTTCCGGGCCGGCTACGCCACTTCCGGGGCGGGGCCACGGCGGGGCTCCGGCCTGGCTTCCTCGTTGGTCGGGGACCAGGCCTCACCGGAAACGCGAGCGGAGCTCCGCGCCCTGGACCCTCCGCTGACCTCGGCCCGGCCGCCCTGGCCCTTGCGTCGGTGCCAGGGCTGCTAGGAAAGCCTGCGTGCCCTGTGTCTGTCCTACTACTCCTTATTGCTTTCACCCTCTACCCTCTCGGCCTTCCTGGCGTCGTCCTCCTGGCCATCATGCCAAAGAAGCAGTTACTCAACAGATGTTAATGGAACTATTTTGTGTGTTAGACGTTCACTTTAATGTCTGGAGATGGAACTCTTAAGAGCGTCTGGTTTCTGCCCTCGAGGATCTAGAGGTGTAGCGGAGATACACACTATAAAGTACAAGACAGTGCTCTTAATTGCTAGATAAGTAGGGATGCCTGGAGGAAGTGTCAGTGCTTGTCTAGAAATCATCTTTAGCGGTAAGGTTCAGTGAGAAATTGGTTAGAAAAGGAAGGGAGCTGGGCGTGGTAGCACACGCCTGTAGTTCCAGCGCTCGGGAGGCTGAGGCAGGAGGGAGAATCACCACAAATTTGAGACCAGCCTGGGCTACAAAGTGAGTTCAAGTCCAGCCTGCGCCATATATAGTGAAACCCTGCCTCAAAAAAGACCTAAAAATATAAATAAACAAAAACATTTTAAAGTACGTAGAATAAAATGAGGGCTTTTTTCGTTTTTGTTTTTTGTTTTGAGACGGTCTCGGTATGCAGTTCAAACTGGCCTTGAACTCACGATCCTCCTCCCTCGGCCTCCCGAGTGCTGGAATTACAGATGTGCCACCACACTGGCAAAAAGAGGAATGTCTGAAGGTGGGATCTATTTAAATATTGGTAAAAAGGAGCCAGTGGAAAGGGAAGTTGAAGGTTTAGGGGTGTGGACGACATAAAGTAGGAGAGTCCATGGACTCATTGGCCCTTAGCAGTAAACCAGCCTGTAGTTCCATTGTCAGAAGAGGAAAGGAGAGTAGGATAGGTGCAAATAGAAGATTTGCAGTTTTTGTGCTATAGTTGGAGTTTATTGATGGTTTATATTTTTCCTGTGAATCAAGAGGAAGAATTGTGAAGGACATGGTGGATAGAGTTGAAGAGATTAAAGAAGGCTTAGAGTTGTCTCAGAATTCATAAAACTAGTTATAGATAGAACTACTTGGCAGTTAGGGCTAGAAGCAGGAGTTTATTATCATTTGTCTGCATAATCTATGTTATGTCCAGACATGGACTGCAAGCCACAGCTCTGCTGGAAAACTCAGCTCGTGGTGATCGTAAACCCACTAGCAGTAAAGAATTAAAGAAGCTGAGCTTAAACTAAGAGAAGATGGTTTTTATTTTTTATTTTTATTTATTTTATTTTATTTGTCTTTTTGAGACAGGGTCTCACTATGCAGTTCAAGCTGGTCTTGAACTGGAAACAATCCTCCTGCCTCAGCCTTTAGTGCTGGGATTACAGGTGTGTGCCACCATGCCCAGCTTAGAAGATTGTTTATTTGAAGGTGAAGAAAAGAGGGAAGAGATGATAGATAGCTATCAGACAAGTAGAAAGCATTGAATAGAGAAATATTCAAGGGCTTTTCTCTTCAGCTCCTTTTATTGAGTTTCTTCTTTTGGTGTTAGACTCCTGGAATTTGGCTCCGTGGCTGTCATTAGCCCTCCTTTTGGATTTCTTCCAGTCATATGCAGTCATATGACTCTTCCTGTTGTTCAGTGGAGGCTGTGATTTTAGGTGGGGGGCTTAGGGACAAGTAGCTTAGGCTTAGGTATTAAGTAAGGGGGCTTAGGTTGATCATGCTACTTGGGGACTCCCTGATTTTATTTTCTTTACCTTTGTCTTTCTGATTGCTTGAAGCAGAAGCTGTCATCCTTAGTGTGTCTCTTCTTTAACTTCTAACAAAGTGCAGTGAGGCCTTCATCCTTTTTCCTACCTGTGGGCCCCCTGTCCCTACATTTCCCCTTCTGAGACAACTGTCCAACTGCTGTTGGGGAAATGGGCTAGGGCCCACCTAGCCCTATCTTAAGTTGGGGAGCAGTAGATGGAAACGTTTACCAGGGAGGTTCATCTGGTGGGCCTTGGCAGAAGTCTGGCAGCTTTACGGTGGGTTTCATCTGTATGATCATTCATAGTTTAGCAGCCACTAGGAGAGAATAAACACACTTTACCAAAAGATTAACATACATATGACCAGAGCATGAGCAATACAAATGGAAAAGCAGATTGGAGAAGGAACGAAGTCAACACTGTAAAGAGTTGGAATAGCAATTGTAGCCAGCTGGCCCTTAAAATTGTCAGCAGGGGTCAGGATTGGAAACCCCCTTCCATGTCTATCCTATGTCATTGTTACTCATGCATAGCTCTGGTTGTGTCTTTCTTTTGCTGGGTGAAGATGAGACCATCCATCATAACTTATATCCAGATAGACAGATAGATAGATAGATAGATAGATAGATAGATAGATAGATAGACAGACAGACAGACAGATATCTTGAGATCAGTTACATTTCCTCAAATATTACTTTTGGGACCATGGTCAGAGCCTCAGATCTTTCAGTTCTTCCATTGTCAAATGTATCATCAGCCAAGATGGGTCATGGTCTGTGCTAGACCACACAGCTCTTTCTGGAATCCTGGGAACATTTTACCCTTTGGTGACTCTTCTTTCAGCATGATGTACCCTGCTTGAATCCTGTCCTTTGGGGTCCACCAATCTCCTTGCTGAGGTCGGGTGATTCTCCAAAGTTGTAAGTTCTTGTAGAAAAGTCCTCTCATGTCTTGGGTCCTTGTTGACCTTGGAAGACAAGGACCAAAACATTGGCTGTCCTCTTTGCCCAATTATCTTTTTTTAGTTTTGGGCTCCCAAACCTCAGTTATTAAACACCCAACAAGGCAAGGTTGGTAACCTCAGTGGTATAGTGGGAGCAGTTAATTTTATGATTCTTATCTGGATATCCAGCCTGTAATATATTTCCCTCTGAAGAGGTTACCCTAACCATATGAAGGGGTTCCAGGCAGGGTCACTCTGGCTATTTTGGCTGGAGGTGGTCAGAACTGTGGTCAGAGATACACTGTAGAGGGTCTATTTAGAGGCCTTCGGTAGACATCAGGCGTTTTCACCTTGGTTTAGCATATAGCTTTAAGTCTGGAAGAGACAAAACAAAAGAGCCAGTTAAGTATGCATGAGCCAAACAATAAGATCACCTAGACTATTAATATGGCCAACAATTGCTTTCATCAGGAGGAACCAGTGATGGCCTTCTACAAAGATGGTAAGGAATCAATGCCGGTAGCTTCAGAATCTGACATGGCATTAACCTGTCATCTAGTATCTTCCATCAAGATGTTAGCAGATTGACTAGGAATCTACGCACAACATTCAGCTTTTGCAGGTGACCAAGTTCCTCCTTGTTTGCTGTTAGGGCTTTTAAGTTTATTTGGTTCTGGAGGACAGCTTATCGTATTAATTTTACTTCTTCATTTAGGAGAAATCCCAGTTTAGGTCTTGTTTAAGGCTCATTGAGGATAGTTGGTCAAGGCCTCAATGCATCACATGACATCCTCTAATCCTAGAGAAGGGATAAAAATACCAGCCAAATGATCATACCAGCAAAATACACTCCTAGACCATCAGTGTCATAGATGAGGTCAGTTTACAGGTTGACCACTGCTGTTGACACTTCTGCCTTATGGCCATGCAAATCCCAGCGTGCATCTTCCTATCCACTCAGCGGGTAGCTAGAGCCACAGATTGCTTCCGCAGGACCAATAAGTGCTGTTGGGGACTGCCCATCTAATCTCAGGGTAATTAAGCCAGTCTGTTGCAAACCAGTCTTTAGTCCATAAAATTAAAATGTATATGCATTGCTCGGAGGATCTCCACCCCAAACATTTAGTAGAGCTAGGCCAATGAGGTTAGGAGTGATTTCTCTGGTCCCAGAATAAGGGGGCCTTTCTGTGGGAGTTAACCGCATATAATCATCCCGTATCTGGAAGTAGCCATCTTGATATCTATGACTGTTGGCTCTCACAATAGGTCTCTTACTCTTATTTAATAGGGGATTTATTAAAGCCCATAGAGAGGTTTCAGTGGCATCTTTAGAAAAAAATCCAATTACATCCAGGATCATTAAGAGTGGAGTTTATAGGTCATTAAGTTACTTTATAACAGTGAGCTAAGCTATGAACTGCTGAATCTTTCTGTGTCTCATCAAGGTAATCTTATAACTTATTCCAGTCATCTCCTTGAAATGGCAGTACCCAGCAAGGGAGTCCTGAGGCACTCAGCAAGGGGAGCAGGCCTCCTATCCAGCAAGATTTTTGTTGTAATGACTCAGCATATTCCTATGCCCACACGAGAAGGGAACTGCACTCTCCTTTAAGTGGTATGAAAGTAATTAGAGAATTAAGAATAACATCTGAGATTACTTATCTTCGTTTTGTCTTTTGAACAGGAACTTTAGGTCCTCCACAGGTTCACAGGTGTAGGTGGGCTCGGATGTGGCCCGGGGATAATACGGAGGTGTGTTGCCATGGTTCTCAGAGGCAGTCCACAGCTTTGCTCTGGATGAGGAATCTGAGAGTCGTGTCCTGTCACTGTAACTGCAGTGGGGGTGGAAAGGATCACTGTGTGCGTAAGGACTGTCCCATCAAGGTTTGGTTAGGTCTTGTGTGTTTACAGCTTTGACCAGCACTGGTCTCTCAAGTAGAAGAGGGGCTTGCTAGATGGAGGTGGCCCAGGGTCTGTTTGCCTTACAGTTGACAGGATCTGTTGGAACTGAGCTAAGGACTTCACTTGTCTTAAAGCTCCCTCAGTTTCCTCATTGATTAGGATATCATTTCTGAGAAAAGTCTCCCTTACAGGAGTTCAAAGGAAGACAGCCCCTGAAACCTGAGGGTATTTCTGGCCCATGTGAGGCTCACAGGTAGGAGCAGTATCAAGTCTCCCAATATCATGGAGGGACTTGATGGTAAGGGTCCTCCCCTGGGTGAGCTCATGAGCCTCGGGAATTTATATGCCTGCTGCTACTAAAGCCCATAAGCAATCTGGCCATCCTCTAGCCACAGCATCCAGTTCCTTGCTTAAATAGGCTACTGCATGGTGGCTGGGCTCCAGGGATTAAGAGCACCTAAAGCCACTGGCTCCTCATTATGAAGAGAGTATAGTGTCTTGAGTTGGGCATCCCCAGACCTATAAAATCTGTTGGGGCTCTGGGCTGCAGACAAAGAGGTGAAACCCTGCATCCTGGGTCTTCTTACGAAGGGCCTGGGCTTTTTGGCTGATCCTGGGACCCAAATTCTGCAAACCCAGTCACCTCCAGAAAGGCTCTCAGCTATGTGCTAAACTTGGGCAAAGGGAGGTCCAGAATGGATTGAATTCTCCCTGAACTTAGTGCCCTTTTGCCCTGAGAAAGAACAGCCCTGAATAGGTGACCTGGGCATGGCAGATTTGGGCCTTCTTTTGGGTAACTTTATAACCTCAGAAGGCTAAAAAGGAGGGACTCAGTTTCCTTCCATATTTGGGTCTCTTTATGCCCAGCATCAGATCATCTACATGATGTAAGCAGGTGATACCCTCTTTCTCAGATTCTAGCAGGTCTCATGCCAGGGCTAGGCCAAAAAGACAGGGCTATCTTGAAACCCCTGGGGAGGACCAGACCTGTTAGTGGATTTTCAAAGGCAAAGAGTTTCTGTCTCTCAAGTGCCAAGGGAACACAAAAGAAAGCATCTTTAAGACCTAAAACTGAATAGCATCTGGCTAAGGCTGTGTCAATAAAGTGTAGGGATTGGGCACAACCAAATATAGAGGCACCACAGCCTCATTCATGAGGTGCAGGTCTTAAACCAATCTCCACTTACTAGGCCCCTTTCTGACTTCAGGTGAGAAAGATGGGAGACCTAAGTGTCTCTGTGCAACCCAGTCTGCTCTTCACTGGAGACAGAAACCCAAAGCCTGGGGTCAGTGTTCTCCTTTCAGTCCAACTCCAAGCATTTTTATCTCAGGAGGTGAGGAGAATTTGTTAATGCCAAATCATCAACAGCCCATTATCCTTTCATCCAGACTCCCAGGGAGACGTGGTTCCTTGTCACATCCCTCAAGGCAGTGGGCTATTCTGCCCTTCCTGGCTGGCATTTGATAGATTGTAGTTGGGACTGTGCATATAATATAATGGCAAGCTGATGAATCTCTGTTGCCAGAACATAGTCTTTAAAAATATTAGTGAATCAACCCAGGTGTGGTGGCGCACACCTGTAATCCCAGCACTCGGGAGGCTGAGGCTGGAGGATCGTTACAAATTCGAGACAGGCCTGGGCTGCAAAGTGAGCACATGACCAGCCTGAACTGCATAACGAGACCCTGTCTCAAAAGACAAAAAAAAAAAAAATTAGTGAATCATCAAAAGATAGTCAAGTAGCCAGACTTCTGCCCAGGTGTAGTTACTAAAGGCCCAGGAATTTTGTTGTTTTCCAAATCTACAGGATGTATTTTTCATTGAGTCTTGTT
>RJWT010022873.1:0-17022 GCA_004365215.1 Cuniculus paca | reverse complement strand
AGGCTGAGGCAGGAGAATCATTGCGAGTTCGAGACCAGCCTGGGCTACAAAGTGAGCTCAAGGTCTGCCTGAACGGCATAGTGAGACCCTGTCTCAAAAAGACAAGGGTTGGGGATTTAGCTCAGTGGCCTAAGTGCCTGCCTGGCAAGTGCGAGGTCATGAGTTCAATCTCCAGTGCCACAAAAAAAAAAAAAAAAGAATCTAAGTGCAATGTAGATAGAAAGCTTAGTAAGTTTTTGTCAAATTGTAGGTCATACTTTTTACATTTGACACTTACATAATTTACAAGATAACTGGAGACAATATAGGAGGAATATAGCATAATTTCTGGACAATTATGGATGTTTTGGGATATTATAATAAAAACAAAATCCTTTTGATATTTTGACTATGGACACTCTTAGGTGATTCTAAAGTTATCGTGACCAAGGGAGAGGGATTGAGATAGAGAGAAAGAAAAGGAGAGAGAAAGGAAGGAAAAGAAGGAGAGATAGGGAAAGAGGAAGAGTAATAGAAGGAAACAGATAGAAACATCAAATAACATATTATAAAAGACTTAATTTTTTTAAAAATGTGCATTAGGATCTAGTGCTCTCCTTTGAGATATCACTGAAGGTACTACCGTAACTTAACTCAGTGTTTCACTGATGATATTATCAACAACATGCTCTCTGTGAAGATTTTGCTCATGACAAAGTGAACATTCACAAAACTCATTCACCACCTGGAGTTTAATCTCTCTTGGAACTTGACACAAGGGAGGAGAAAATGCAGAAGAGGAATTCATAAATAGGAAGACACAGCTAAGTTTAGTATACTGTATTTTGGATGGTGATACTATTGTGTTTTAGATTTAATAAAATTTGAGGTTAAATACTAAACATAAGGAAATTTACTAAGTACCTAAACATATTTTAATTAATAAATTTAATAAATAGGATAAATATCTAATCTGAGAGAAAATATTCCTCAGTATAACCATTGAAGATATACTAAAGTTACTACCATAAAACAGATAAATTTAAAATCTTTTTAAACTACACCGTCACTATCCTAAATCAATTCTGGCATTTGTGTTGATGCTTCATTAAAGTTTATTTGAGAAATAAAATTAGGCCAAAATTTTGTCCATCAAACAAAACATCTATGACATTTTAACATATGACCATGAATCTGGCCAAGTTTGAATTTCTTTTCATTTGTTAGTCTTCTTGTCTTGCTGGATGTTTCTAGAATCTTTGTCCAGGTTTTTTATGCTATTCATTTGCAGAAAAAAAAATAGAAAATACACCATGATTAAAAGGTGTAACTGGTTTAATCCCAGGGAATTTTTAAAATTAAGAAAAGAAAGAACAGTGCACCTCACCCTCCTCAAACATCTTTTTTTAAACATGACATAGTTTTATGTATGCCATTTCTCCCCAAAGTAAAGCACAGCAATCATTATTGTAGGTCATAATAGGAAGGTCAATTGCTTGTCTAGACACTGTCTTTGATAACAATAAGCATTTTCAGATACCCAGGGAAAGCATATCCCTTTCCAAAAGGTAACTAGATAAGATGATGTGTTCTTATATTACCAATAATTGGCTGTAGAATTCAAAGTAGAACACTTTCCTTTCCTTAACTGCTTGTGCATCAGACTGGGGACCACCTGCTTTTTCACAAATTAAGGAGAAAAAATGAATAATTCTGGCTTTTAATAAAAGTAACATATTCTTAGAGACCACATCGTTATCCTGTTAGGCAGTATGACAATTTTTGTAATGACCTCTTTTGATATATTTTACGCATCTGTATAGACTAGGCAATATTCAGTGTTTTCTCTCTTTTTGTTAACATCCTTTTTAAATTCTTGGTTTGTATGATTTCTGATGATATTTTTCTGTCATTTGTTCTCACCTACACTTCTATTATCAAATATACATATAGGATATGTAACAAAATCCTGTAAACCTAACTCTCCTTTTCAGTTTCTCTTTATAGCAAGGGCAAGTTTTGTCATGTTATGAATAGAATTCAGCCTGTAAAAGCATGGTGGAGATTGCTGAATTCAGAACTTCTTCAGGTTACAATGCAAAAATATCATGACAAGAGAGTATGCTCCGTCTTGTCTTTTGATGAGCACAGCACAAGGTAGAAAATGTTCCCTTTTACTACTGACTGCCAAATTTCTAAACTGGCGCCCTAATTACGCCCTTGCAACATGAAGCCTTTTCCATTTGCACATCAGTGGAAAGTAAATCCCGCATCCAACTGGAAGGTTGGTGATGTCAGGTGAACTAGGAGAGTGGGTAAATGACTCTTCGTCTTACAAGGTGTTTTTCTCCAACAGTCTATAATGGAAATGTTTAAGCATATACCAAAATTTAGAAGTATTCTTTTCCTTGAGCATCTTATACCTTCCCCCAAGATTCTGCCATTAACATTTTACTACACCTGGTTTATCACATATTTATCCTTCACCCGTCCCTCTACCTGCAGGCAATCCGTCTTATTTTTGCAATGCATTTCACAGTGAATTGCAGCACAGTTTTCCCTAAATACTTTAGCTTGCTGTAATGGTTTTGATGAAGAAAATGGATGCATTTCTCCCAAATCAACTTTGAAAGAGCAATTTTAGAGAGGCGAATAAAGGTAGAGGAAATTATTTTCCAGGAACAAAGATATGAGGAAAAATAAGTTTTGAAACACCACACTGGGTCATTTTACAGCACGCTGTTCCCGTCCTGCTGGAATTTAAATCAATATTCCTCCTTTCTGCTCTCAGTAGCAAGACAGAATTGCTCATCGTCAGATTTATGTGGCATTCTTCAGGATCAGCAACACATTGGTATTAACGTGGTACCAAGTGATGCTTAAAATATGAGAATTGCAAGTGGATTTTGTTGTTATCTACTAAGCAGATGTCAGACAATTTTGTTAATATGTGCTGTTAAAATCAAATAGTACAGTTGAGACAATTTAGGCTTAGAATCAGAAAAAAAGTCGTCTTTTCATTATGCCATTGTTTCACTAAAATGAGGAGCATTAAAACATGTAACAGAGAAATTGAGACACGCATTCATCTCTGCACATTATGATGCTGTCCTTCAGCTGTGCAAAGGCTTACTCTCACATTGGCAGAAAATGGTCGAGTGAGTTTCTAAGTCATTTTGGCGTGTAGGAAGTGAGTGGAACAAGGAATTCTGCACAGATGCTAGAATATTCCACTTAATAAAGTTCTTAAGTAGGAAGCAAAGATAAATTATGTGTGATAGTCCTCAATCTGCCACGTACATGGAATTAGAGATGACTTAACCTGAGGGTGCGTCATGTTTCAATGATTCAGGAATTAGAGTCATGGAATTGAACAGTGCATAGTGTGCAATGATTTTATTGAACAATATGTGTGTAGAGATTGTTGCCTGGAGGGGTGGCAAGGGTAGGAGCCTGCAAACCACCATGGACACATCAGAAAGGTTGACTGGGGTTGTTCCAAGGGTAAAATGAAGGAGGAAGAGTTGAAATTCCACCAGGGTTAGAAAGAAAACCATATGTTTCAAAGATTGGTATAGAAGAGAGTTGTTTATGGTAATTGAAAGTAAGAAGGGGAAAATGACTGCTGAGTAGGAAAGGAAATGGAATTGAGAGGTAAAAACCCCTTTTCCACGAACTGTGGGATTTAGTCTACATGTTCTTCCAGAGATGACGTTTCTCATCCTTTCTTTTCCCTAGAAATTTAGACTCATCTACATTTAAGTTCTAGATCAGGTCTTATACCCTCCCCCAACAGTCCTTAATCCTTACCTCCAACCCTGTAAATCTTGTTATGTACTCCATCCCACCAGGAAGCTCACTTGGGGCATCTAGAAGAAAGTCCAAGCACCATAGTTACAGCTTCAGGGCTATCCTCGTCCTAAAGAGTGACATCACAGAATGAAAGATCTGGAGAATTCTTAGGTAACTAATTTGGCAGAAAGTCTAAAGTGATCCTTCTTAGCTCACACTGAAAATCAATTGAAACCACTGAACTTTGCCTTGATTTCTAGTCCAACATTGCTGGGGATGGGCTGAGAAAGGGATAAAAATGGACAGAACAGGAGAGACTGGAGGCAGGGAGAGAAGAGGGAAGAGGAAGTCAGAAGAAATTAAAGAAAAATACAGATAAAACAATTTCTACTCCCACCAAATATTTTAGTTTTTTTCCTTCCTTTTTATTACAGAACACAACACACACACACACACACACACACACACACACACACACACTCTATCCCTTTTTTCTGGAAAAACTGTATTATCCATAATGCCTTCCTATTTCCTCACGCTCACTAAATGACTTGATTTGTACTAATTACAGATATCCTTGGTTTATCAACATTTTCATTAGAAAGAAGACGTACCTGTGCATTAAAAAGTTCATGAACCCTAATAGTTTACCTTTCTTTTCCCTGTCTTTTCAACGTCCTCATGGAAACCCATGACAGAGGGTGAACACGCTCAGCTGATCAAAACGGTTAAATTGTTATTAACAACTTGGGGAGCATTGTACTCATTGAATACTTTAGTATTTTCTTCCCTTGCTCATTTTCTTTTAAATATATTACATATATGAACATTTTCTTAGAGAAAAATTCAAGAATTAGGGAATAAGTTAGTTTCGAGAAAAATTTTCTCAACATTTCCATGAGGGAGGAAGAAATCATCACTTGAAATTTCCTGGAAGATTTTCAGAAACTGCCTATTTTAAGAGCTCTATGGCTTTGCCCAGAGACCCAAGTTCCAGAGCCAACCCCCTCCTCACCCCATGCAGCCTTGTCTCCCTCCCCTTCCACTCCTTCCAGAAACACATTAACTCCACTCAGCAAATGTTTATCACTTTGCTAATAAGAAGTGGTTTTAAATTTGCTATTCAAGAATGCTTTTTCTCTCCTCTTCTGTTCTTTTCTCCAAAAGGCAATGGTAATCTACTTTGTGGTCACATTTGTTGAAACTCATCTATTGTCTGCTTGATAATAACAAATCTGAATTTTAGAAAAAGCATAGTTTAGAAAAGGTGCAATCAATAAACAATAAATATAGCTTCCAGGGATTTTGAGAGTGAAAATGTTTCCTACATTATGCATGCTAAAGGGGAAAAATGTTGCGCTGAATATCCAGAGAAAGGAATTAATAAGTTAGATTTAGAAGTTTTCTAGGTTTTTGCCAGAAGATAGTCATATAAATCCACTCTGTGCTTGTGTAGTATTTAAGATTTCCATTTCTATGTCAACAGGGATCATAGTATTGTGCAAAAAGGTAAGAAAACCACAAGGTTAACCTTAGAAGTTATGAATGATTGGAAAATAGATGTTTTTCTTTCTGATTTGTGTTTCCAATAATTTTAATGGTATTTACTTATCTAACTACCTGTTTATCCATCCATCCATCCATCCATCCATCCATCCATTCATCCACCCATTCAACCAGTCAGCCAGCTGATAAGAATACACCTGAGGTGTATACTACAGTTATAGGGAACAATGAGACATATTCCCTGCCTGAGTGAGTTCACAGTGTAATAAAATAACTCATTTCTCTATTTGGGTTTCACCCCTTGTCTCATAGAAGGTGGTCCCCAAGGCCAGAGGGTAAATATGATGTGTTTTCCTAGGGCCTCAATTTCACTCTAAGGTTAAGTTAATAGAAACATTAGTTAGTAAGTTACTTAAACACTTTGTATAGACAAAAATAGATAAACAATGAATATTTCACAGAAAGAGGATTTAAAACATTTATGGTCTTAGTCAGGACTCACATCCTTCCTCCAGTTGTCTTTCATTCTACCATCCATCTCTGTAAGTCTTCTTAACAAAGAACCTGACTGATGTTTTATGATTACAGAGAAATCTGGGTCAAAGACTTTGAAAGGTCTAGCCAGTTCAGATGTACTAGAAAAGCTTGTGGGAATGACATTGCTTTGGGAGGTAGATGCAGCCTGGGAAGAGCTTTGAATGCTGTGTTGATCAACTTAGTCTTTATCTCAGAGGTCCCCGGAAGCCAGCATAAGGGAAACAATGCCATGAAACTCCAAGAATGGTTTCACTCTTTGGTAAGTGGATACGAGGCATTGTCTAAAGGCTGCTGAGTTAGCAAAATAAACTGCATGTCGTGTGCTAGACTGTGAGTCAGAAAGCCTTCTTTTTGGTTCCATTAACCACTACCTATGTGAGTGAACGTGTACAAGCTCTGGGTGCTGTTTGAGACTCAGTCTTCTAATCTCCCAAAGAGGGAGAAAGCGTCTGCCTTTCTGCCCCCCACCTGCCCCTGTGTGTCTCAAGGGAGACAGGCCCATAAAGAAAGCACTGAACAATAAATGGAACGCTGATTAATATGAGTCACTGCAATTGTGGAATAGAAGCACTCGCTAAATATTTGCATATCTTTTTATAAGTGAGTTTCCAAATCCCATTCTTTTTCTTTTAACTCACATAGCCTGCCCTAAGACAGGGGATTAAGGGTTCATATCCCCTCAAGGTTTCTTTTTATATTCTTTCTTTCTGTTTTTACAGCATCTAAGCAGAGCCTCCAGTGATATATAATTCAGTAGGTACTCAGTTAATGTTTCTTTCGTGACCCTTACCTATGGCCAATTGTCTACATTTAGCCATGTTTACCCCCTATCCTCTAATAAACACAACCTCCTCCTCTATTCTGCTTCTTGTCTCTGAACTCCATACCAAAATGATACTGAGAAGACAGGGGGAGGAAAATAAGCTGTAGCCAGGGTAAGAACAGAGTGTGATCCTCAGGTTTCTTAGAGGTGGATCACAGATTTGGTTCTGAGCCAAAGTAAAGACAAGCAATAGTTTTTGAAATAATGAGCTGTACTTAGAATGAAACACAAACGAACTCTTCGGTGACCTCCACTATTCTTGATACTGAGCGATTTCCTTGGTGCCTTGTACAGTGAGAACACTGTGAAAAAGGGTAAACGCTGCTTTCAAACAATGTCACTGCAGGCCATAAGACACCAAGGTTCATGAGTTTGTTCTCACCTTATTCCTGATGGGAACCAACGGTAGAATATCCATGCCAAGTTCAATAAAAGCAATTTCGTGCTGTCAGGTATATAACTCAAAACAATGAATGCAATTTTGCCAGATGGGGATGGCTTTGGAGCTGAAGAAACAAGATGAAGTAGAGTAAGGAGTTGTGAAAGTGCCTAGAGTGGTTGTTCTGGAACCATGCAGAATTTGGCATGGCTGTAACATTGGGTGTGTCTGGGAGATCCTGGTGCCTGTAGGATGAAATCCAAACACCTTAGCATTGCACGTCAGGTCAATGATGATACGGTTGTCTGCCTACATTTTCTGCCCTAAGCGTTGCCACACCTCATCCCCACCCTGGAACCATAAGATTGAATCATCCTGAACTTTTCATTTTTGGGTTCCTAGATACCTCACACTGTTTTATGACTACATGGCTTTGTCCAGCCAATTTGCTTAGCCCGTGAGGCCGTACTTTACCACCTACCGATCTCTACCACATCTATTCTCTTTCTCTTTCAAGACCCAACATCTTCCACTAATTCTGTAAAGAGCCTCTCAGATTGAGTTAGTGCCTCTCCTCTGAATTTTAAAATGCCTTTGTCTGTTTTCTTTGGTCTCTTGTTAGCTTTGTGATTGCAGATATGTTTACCTCCTCTCTAGTATGTAATAAGATGCTAAAGCTCTCCCTCATTCATTATTTTCCCACAACCTCGTACAGTGCCTACATAATTAGATATTCATACTAAATATTCAATAAATATTTATAGAAGGAAAAGAGGAAGAAAAACTGAAGAAACAGACAGGTGATGATACTAGAGTTATTGGCTGGCAAAAGTTTCTAAGGGCCCATATTCACACTAAAGACAGTGGATATGAGTTTAGGCAAAGTGGAGAAGCACTAAAGATGGGTGCATAAAATAGCTAATGAGGCCATCCAACGTTTAGGAAGGACAACTGGCTTCATTGTGTGGATGGATCAAAGGAGAAACAGTTGAGTTGGTGCTTATGGTGATTATGCTCATATGGGATAAATCAGATTGGAGGTGAAATGGGTCAAAGGTTATAAGAAGACAGTTTAGAAGCTAAATTATTAAAATCTTGGAACCATTGTCTTTCCCTGAGATTACTTTGAAGACACTGCTTCGCCATCTCATCAAGTTCTTCCTTGCTCATTATATTATTTTAAAGCAGATACACATAAAGGCAACCGATCATAAATACACAAGGCAGCGAATGATATATTTATATGGCTCTAACTCCAAACATGATCAGGAGAGTCCATTTCAAGTCCGTATCAGAGGACTCCTAATGTTCCCTCCTAGTTAATGGCAGTTTCTGAGGTAGCTGCTATTCTGATGTTCATCATCATTGATATTCTTGCCTGTCCTTTAACTTTGTGTAAATGAAAAAACATATGCCGCATTATCTTCCTATCTTCCCTTTACATTGCGGCTTGTGATCATAATCCATTTATTTTCACAGATGCATATTATTCCATTTTATGAATATATAAACACATTAAATCTATCCTGATGACGGATATTTATTTAGGTTGTTCCTAGTTAGGGCATATTATAGATGAAGTGTCATCATTTTGATAAGTTAATGTTTTTCCACGAGGCCTTCTTTGACTATTAAATGCAGCTATATCACCAGAAGCCTTTGACTTGGAGTCCAGTCCTGTTTCTGACTAACTTTATAACGCTGGCAGTGTCCTTCACAACTGTGTGCCAGTTTTCAGTGCACAAGGGATAGTTTTCTGAACTCACTGGATTCTGGAAACCTAGTTAGGCCAGACCCTGCAAATGTGGAATGGTTGTCTGTGTGAGATTATCAGGAGGGGAGTCTGATTCACTCACTGCTGTTGTTGCTGAGCCTGATATAGATTAAAGGCCCCCAAAAT
This sequence comes from Cuniculus paca, assembly GCA_004365215.1. Taxonomy (NCBI): domain Eukaryota; kingdom Metazoa; phylum Chordata; class Mammalia; order Rodentia; family Cuniculidae; genus Cuniculus; species Cuniculus paca. The sequence continues at coordinate 8,106 of RJWT010022873.1, read as the reverse complement.
GTTGAATGAGTAAATAAATGGTAATAACATTTGCTAATTTCATCCTCAGTCTTTCCTGTCTAAACAATAAGCCTTCCTTACCAACTTCTTAGTCCTACACCAAGCCATCATGGAATTCATGGATAAGAATTAAAATACATGTGCTGTGTAAGTGTGCTGTAGAGGCTCCTACATTTACCTTAGCTGCCCTATGCAGTGTGAACATTGCTCAGTTTCTATTGTTTTCTTAGTCACTGGACCTTAACGTGACATTTTACAAATGGGGGAGCTGGTGCCTGACTGGGCTTTGTGCCCCATGTAGCTGTGCTCCACACTGACTCATGATTGAGAGCAGATGTTACTTCTCCTGTTTGACTTTGCTGCTTTCATCTCCATTCCATGAAGTGCACTTAGCTCTTCTGATTCACTGTGATATTTACCAAATGTATTCATTTGTTTAACATCAGCCCATTTATGATCATAGTCTTCAGGACCTCACTGTTACTATTATCTTTGCTAGAAGCTTCTGGGTAGGAACCCGGTCATGCACTTGGTGCCAAAACAACTATTTACTGAGTCAGTAACAATCAGCCAGTTGTTTTGGTTTCATGATAGCAAAATAACTGGTTTTACTCCCATGAAAATAGTGACAGTTTGGGAAGGAGTGTTTTGTTTTGTTAAACTGAGAAACTTCCTCTATATGTAACTCATTTTCACACATTGTGTTGGCTAAAGCAAGAACATCTATAAAATAAACCATGAAAATTATCCAATGTGGACATCCTTCAGGATATTCCTTAATTTGGGGGTTCCATTCTGACTTTCAAGGAACTCCATGTAGTAAATGTCGATGTTCTTACCGGTTTTAAGGGACACCGAATTCTTGTCTCCAAATGCCAACTAAGCAACCTCTCACACCTTGGATATTCTTCAGGACATAAAAATTCAACCCACCAAAGACAAACACTCTGCTTTGCTCCTCTGTCTCTCTGTCTTTGTCTCTGTCTGTCTGTCTCTCTCTCTGTCTCTGTCTAAATTTATTCCATCCTTTTTATATCCTCCTTGGTGACTGACAATAGTTCTATGAACTAAAGTCTTTTCTTACATCCTACCTCTAGTATACCACTAGGAGATATATTAATCCTGTCACTCAATCTGAGGTTCCGGCTCTTTATCTTCCCCATCCGCCCTCTCGCCCTCTCCTTTCTTCACGATATTACACCGCAGGCCCTTAGCATTGTTCTTCTGGATGACTGATTTTTGTTTGCTCCAGTACTGAAATCAGCCTCTCTCCTATGTTTTCTATGCTTTTCTCAAAGTGGCATTTGTCCCAAAGTAACATTAACAGTGTTGCTTCCCTCTTTAAAACCTTCACTGTCTTCTTAAAGCTTTCAGGGAACATTTAAAGACTCTTTTACCAACATAGAATGTCTCCTAGCATGAGATGGTCTTGGCTGGGTGCTCCAAGCTCAGCCCCACCCATCTCAGGGAGGCATTTGTCACTCCAATAATAACAAACTTCCTCAAATGTGTCATGCTATTACTTATGGTATGATTATTTTATTTTTCCTTTACACATACAATTTAAGGTAGTTACATTCTCATGATGCAAAATTTAAGCATCTAAACAGTACAGATTATAATAAGGAAGGTCCACTTAACTCCATTCCACTCTTTACCCTGAGACCATGCTGTTTCAAACCTCTGCATCTACTCATACTCTCCTCTTCCACTGTGGGTCATCCTTCCACGCATTCTGGGAAACCCCACATGACTCATGAATACTTGAGTTGAATGTTGGCTACTTTGAGAAGCCTTCTCTGACTTCCTCTCTGAAACACGTATACCCCAGATTGCATTTCAGTCTGCACATGCCAGAGAAGTACTGTTTCCATTTACTCTGTAATTACTGATCTGCTTGTCCTTCCCCTCAGCTAGAAGATAGCTTCCTTAAAAGAAGGTGGAGTTGTCTTTTTTCAACTTGGTGTCCCACAGTCTTGCTCAGGCAATGTTTGGTGGAAGGATAAATAAACTTTGTAATCTATCACAGGTTCTATTTCAAGCATGAGGCAATAAATAACCAGGGAGCAAAGGTCCTGAGTAATGGAAAGCAATATTCTCTACGCTGATAGGCTCAGAACATTTTCTTCCTAACTCAAAATCAAACATATAGAGAAACCACTCTTACAGCTACAACACAAGACAGAAGACATTACCAGGGACTTAAGGGATGTCAGGCAGCAGGGGCTATTCTATGAGGATTAATAAGGAAACAATTACGCTGCCTCTACATCAAAGTTTGAACTCTGATTTCTACATAGGAATAATTTGAGATAGCTCTACAGAGAGAATATCCCATTAAATGCCAGATGCAGGCAATCAGGCATGGGCTAACGTGGCACACACAGAATTAGACACTTTAGGAGATGAGATGATAAAAAGATGCAGGAGAGGCTGAGACAGCACATGAGCACTCCTTTCTGTGAGTTTTAATAACCCTTTGAACCTGTATCATAGTTAACAGTGCAGTCTGGTCATGATCATTTCTGAATACTGTTTGAAAACTGCCAAATCTATGTTGAAATTAATTTCTTTAATATGTATAGAATTTGTTCCAAAGTATGAAGTTATCCTTTTCAAATAGTACTTGGTTGGTTTTATAATGTTTCAAGTGAATAAAATTCTAAATTACTATCAGACTGGTACTTAAAGCATATAGTTGCAAATCAAATTGTCTAGCTTTTCTGGTAAACTGACTGGGTCAAACAATTGAGTCCTTGCACGGACCCATTTCATGTTTTTACATGCCATGTCCATCGAAACAAAAAATTACGCTGATACAATACTTTGTGTCTTTCTATATGACAACACATAAATTGTGCAATTTTCAAGATGCATATGCTTTTCTTCTTTTTTTTTATGTATTTGCTTTTATAACTAAACTGAACTGGTTATTTACAGTGTGATAGCATATTGTAATGTCATTAAAATAAAAATAGAGTATAGCAATAAATCCTAGAGAGTAGTGATCAGAAAGCTGAGAAAAATTGTTACTGGGCTGTATTCAAACTGAGACCAGGAATGGGAAACCATTCAGTCAAGATTGAGCAGTCTTAACAATGATACTTTACGATACATTAGAGTTGTAAAATTTTTCAAAGAGTATTAAATATAAAATTATGGCTATTAAGGTAAGGTAAGTGTCAAGAGACCAAAAACTAAGTGAAAGTGAGAGAATTAAATGTAATTAAGATGTCTGTGCATTTATTTTCTTCAATGTTGCTAATTTAAAATTTTATGCATTGAGAAACAAATACAAATTAATTGATTATAATAAAACATATTAAGAGGATGAAATTGGTACAGTAGTCTATAGTGTAGTTGATTTACCTACGACTTGTAAGAAATATTAGATAGGCAAAACTTTGTGCAAATGGAGGTCTATAACTCTGCTTTTGGTGTTTTAAGGGGAAGAGGTTGCACTGACCATCTCTACCTCCCTTTTATTTAGGCGCAAATCACCATCACCTTTTCCTTTTCTCTGTAGTCGAAGAGAAACCAATTTCCTTTAGGTTCATCAGTGGTCTGCCTCTTGAAATACTTCAATTAGTCTTTTTATTCTTACCACCTGGATTTTTCAAGGTGTTTGACACCAATGACAATTTCATGAAAATTTCTCTGCTCTTGACTTAATCTCAGGCCATTTCTCTTGAGTAATGTCAGATTCTCTTTATATCACTCACACTACTCATTTCCATCTCCCTCTCTAGTTTATTTGCCCCAAACACTAGTGTTTCCATAAAAATGGGCAAAAATTCATCCTAGATGCAGTCTCCCCTCTCACCTGTGACTGCCTTTAAGGTTCTCTGAAACCTTAGCCACTCCCACAGTTTTGACCATCAATTCCATAGAGACAATCAAAACTTTGCCTTTTCATGCTTCCTCTGCCTTCCATTATTGTATGTATTTTTCATCTACAGCTCACAATTTCTATGGGGACACCTTGTTGTCTTGTTAAAGTGAATATGTTCCTCTACTCCAGATTCTTCTCTTTGCCACTTTCCATCAGAAATGGTCCCACAGTTGACATGGTTACTGAAGTAAGCAAACTTGTGTTCATCTTTGATCTTTTTTTTCTTTTGTTCACCATGACAAAGGAGTCACCAAGTTCCATCAACTCCACCTACTAAGGTTCTCTCTTGATCTCTCCTTTATCACCCTACCAATATCTCAGTTCAGACCTGCACTCTTTGTCATCTGTACTAATTTCTGTGGGTCAGTCAGAATCACAGCCTCTTTCCCGATCTTCCTGCCTCTATCTCTCATTCTATCCATTCATTCTCCACATTTTCTCTAGAGCAATTTCACAGAGATACAATGAAGATCGTATGACCCTCAAATTTAAATCCTTAATTGGTTCTCAATACTGTGTAGGTTACTATCAAATTCACTTAGTGGGGCAAAGAGAAAACAAAAAATATAACCATGTGAACAAATGCACCTCTTACCCTAAGTGCCTGCAAAAGGCTTCCCTCCCTTTCCTCACTGGGGTGGTGTCTTCTTTGACTGGTTTCCCTCTTTGGTTTTGTCACTTTTCCACACATTCTTTTCCCGGTAGACTTTACATCTGCCTCCCAGATACGAGCCCAGCAATTTCTCTTTAAGAATCCTTTCCAGTGGGCAACTCTTTTCTTGGCTGTTCCATGATCTGGTGCACATGCTCCTATCCTAGAACCCACCAGACAGATGGGATTGTGATCATCTGCTTTTTCACCCAGTCCTCTTATTAGGCAGAGTTCTTAAAATTTTTTCAGATGTGACACATTTCACAGATGACATTCAATCATGCAACACATTTTGACTGGTCTTCCCAATCAAGTGGCTATAATTCCATTTTTCCCCAATCAAGAAAGGATGTTATAGTAGGAATGAGAATGACAGATGATAACGACCTTGAATGTGTCTGTACACACATACATGTAATTTATTTATATTTTTAAAGTCATTTAGAATACTCATTCTGGAGTTAGACTGCCCAACTTAAAATCCCGGTTTTATCACTTGTTGCCCAAAACCCAAAATGAATTATTTAACCCCCATAAGCCTCAACTTTTTTCTCTTTAAATAAGAATTGTAAGAGTGAAATGGACTCTTGAGACAATAAGAAAAGGTAAAAGAACTAATTCATGTAACTAACTTTGCACAGTAATAGACATATAAACTATTTCCAGTCGATTTTTAGCTATATCCATTATTTTATTACTATAAATATTTGATGTTGACTGATTGATTTCTCCTCCTGTGAACTACAGGAACTCACTCTATTTTTCTGCTGAAAACCTGACTTCACATGAGTATTTTTGTGTAGAGACAGAAATAGTTATCATTGAGACTTTTCCTAACTTTAGTTACTCATGAAATTAGAAAAAGAATTCCCATCCAAGTTGACAAAATAGCACTATTTGAGACCATCAAACACATATGGCTCATCTAGCAGACACTTGCTCAAATGTCTCTTCCCTTTGGCTACCCATTCTTATCAAGCAGGATAAAGAGTAACAAAGATCTTCAAATTTTTTGGAAGCAAAACTGTGTATGGAGGTGACAATGAGATCGATTTTGTTGGTTTATGCAAATAGAAAGCCATTTCATTAGGAGAAGGCCTATCATCACGAATGCAGAAGGGAAAGAAATGGAAGTCTAATGACCAGAAAGGAAATTCTTGAAGTGTGAATTGCTTGGAGTACAATATATACTCAGTCACTTATGGGATTCTGGCTGTTGTATTATTGCCTTTAATTTCCCATTGTGGTTCAAAGACTGGGAGAGATATTCAGTCTCCAGGATGGGAACCAAGGTCAGAACTGTTATTCCTGACTCTGCCAAAATTTTGAATAGTGTTTAAACAAAGCCATTCAAATGATCATTTATCTTACACTTAATTCTTATACGGAATGTTTGTGATTCAAATAAACTGTTTTAGTGTTCATTCTGCCTTCTTCTATATCTTTTCTATTCTTTTTCTATCCTGACTGGGACTTGAGAAGTTGAAATATTACAAGAATCATTGTGATGTGGCACTATGGTGGTAGCCATTCCTTACGTCATGAGGCATGGAATGTGTTGGCAGTGTGGGGTGGAATCTCATCTCACTATACACGTCCTACTCCATGGATCAAATGTCTCTGAGAATGTGTGTGTGTGTGTGTGTGTGTGTGCATGTGTGTGTTTGTACTTCTGAAAATAACAGTGTTCTACCTAGATGAACCCTGGTTCCAGCATTTACCCAACAGATGTCTGGGTATCTCACTGGTGGAATTCAGTTATGTTCATGGACGTAGTAGAATAAAATATTTCTACCTTAGTCATTCTGAAACTGCTAACATCTGTACTTCATTTTAGCTATGGGTTGGAGGATGATGAAAACTATCACATAAACTAAGATAGAAAGATGGATAGGTAGGCATTTTGGACCCAAGGTTAACTACTTTTAATTTATATCATCACACATGCTCGCTTTACCCATGTGAGGCATATAATATCATAACATAATATATTATATCATAATATATTATTGTGTCCATTTTGAGATCAGGATTCAAAGATTCTGACAAGTGGAGATTATATAAACTACCAGTATAAAGGATAGGAATGAAACCCACATTTTACTGAATAAAAATGTATGTCCTACTCTTCATCTGATTTGTCTAAAAACAGGAAAATAAATGTCTTGTCTCTTCCGAACCTGAGTGTGCACTGCTGAAAATTTTCAGGTAGTATTAAGTCCTCCCACTGCTTTGAAGTGGGCTGGATCCTCAGGTTCAAATGTACCATTTTTAGTGTGTGCCTGCAGATAGTCATCTATGGACTGTTCCAGGACAAAGTATGGGTTCCTTATTATTTTCAGCTCCCATGAATGACATTGAAATTGAAGTAAATGTTTGTTAAAAATGCAAAATGTTCTTTGTCTCATGCTTGACTTTTAAATCTTTCTGTGGAGTCTGAGAGAGTCAGGTAATAAAATGCAGGTGTATTCCTCCGACAGCCGGATTGTGAAGGTTATAAACATTTGGTGAGACTATTCAGCACTTATAGATGTTAACCTTGTAATGGTAGCATTTTTGTTATTCAAAACTCTGAAGTCAGAATTTCCTGGTCCTGAGAACTAATATAAGCCATATTTTTTTCTGTTTAATAACAGACACAATGATCACCTTCAAGCGTCCAAGGGTTAAATCAATTATATTCAGATGATGTAATGTACACAAGAAATCACAGAATATAATCAGTCCCCAAAAGCTCAATAGAATTGTATGACAATTGTTACTGGAATGGGTAGTCAGAGAGCAATCACTCATTAGTTTTTGATGATGGCCTGTCTTTGAGAGCAGCAATCAGCAACTATCAGCTGAGGCATTATTTTTTTTTTATAAAGCAACACATGAGTATTTTTGATCCTGTTTAACTTAACTAGGTAATTCAGCTCCTTCTGGATAATGGGTAGACTATTCTGGGGTTTGTTTTTCAACTTGCAATATATATTAATGGCCTTCCCATTAAAAGCCCATACCCCAGCTGGCTTATGCTCAAACTAATAATATACAAAAGTTACATTTTCGGCAATATTTTCCCATACCATTGCATAGCAGATATCAAAAGTCAAAATACTGCAGCATTTTAGAGATGCTGTCATGGATGCTCCCTTAGCCAGGCGAGGCAGATGGCGGTGCAGAAGGGGTGAGAGCACTTGACTCCCATGTTCTCAAAAACAGAGTCAAGCAGCCATTACTCTGCCAAAACCTGGCAGCATTTGGCCTCCAACAAAGTTGGACCTTGTTTTTCTGTTTCTCCATCTTCTTCCCACCTTCTGTGGGGCAACATTGCCTATCTCAGTCACTGTGCTGTTCTGCAAATCCCGCCAATGGAGGCATGTGTGTGCAGACCAGATCCCACAGTCTAGGCATGAGAGGCACCAGCAAGTTTTTCTTCACTTCCAAATCAGAGCAGAAGTCACAGGAAGCAGCTGGAAGTGAAGGCATAAAGGTTTTGTTCCCAAGACGTAAATTCCAAAATCACATTTATCAATAACTTTTGTTAATTGATCATCTATCTAAGAGTTTTAAGCTA
>RJWT010022872.1:0-17018 GCA_004365215.1 Cuniculus paca | reverse complement strand
TCCAGAGACTTTGCCAGAGACTGAGATTAAGGATGGTGGACTGATTAATCTGGCAAAAGGAGTATCAAGGCAGTTGAATGTTGAGGCCATGGCATGGCTATTGTTGGGGGCTTTTAGCCAGATTTATATCACAGATCAAGAGCACAGATCAAGCAGCCCAGCAGGGTGATTTGAAACATGAGTTTGGCCAGAAAGGATGCTCCAATAAAGCCATGGACTGTAAAGATAAAGTTGAGAGCTCCATTGCTGAGGAACAGAGAAATAGAAAAGATGACCTGAAGACAGTGCAAAAAGCAGCAAATCTTGAACCTTTGCAGCTTCCAAACTGCAAAGGTGGAAGACTTTGCTTTGAGGAGAAAGCCTCAGAGCACCATGTTCCAGAGTGGTGGCAAAGGCCCCAAGAGGTTCCAGAATGGCAGGACATAGAAAATTTGTTGCTCACAATCAGGTTCAGAGTGCCCAGCAATCCAGGCACATGACCCCTACAGCCAAGAGAGAGGAAAGCCTGGCTACTGTTCCAACTGGCAGCAGACCTCGGCATCATCCAAGTGGTGTTGGTTTTAGGTGCATGTAGAATGCACAAGCTCAGAGGTTAAGAAGGCTTCCACCTCGATTTCAGAGGGCCTGGGAGGCCAGGCAGTGTGCCCCTGAGAGGGCAGTGTGTGAAGCTATGAGTGTGAAGCCAAAGGTGCAGTGGAGACTTCAGAAGTTTAGAAAAGCCAGGAACATGGATCATCTAAGGAAACCTGCAATGGGGGAGCAGAGCCAGCACAAGAGAGATGCCATGGGATTGGTGACCACTAGAAGTGCCATAGGGGTGGAACCACACAAGCCCTTTGGAGCTCACAATTTGCCACAGATTGCTTCAGAGGCTGGACAAGCAACTATAGAATTTAACATTTACCCTGCTGGATTTTGGACTTGTTTTGGTCCCAATGTTTTGTACCCTCCTGTTTATAACTTTTGGAATGAAAATGTTTGTCTTGTGCCCTTGTGACTTGGAAGTGTTTAACCTTGGAAGTGTTTGCATTTGCACAGGGGTTTGCAACTAAGATTTGCCTTACATTTCAGAGACTTGGGACTTGGACTTTTCAGCAATGCTGAAACTGTTTCAATGCTGAAACTGCTAGGACTTTGGCAACTCTTGCAGATATACTAAATGCGGTTTGCATAGAGGGAGGGATGTGCCTGAGTCTTTGGGTGTCCAAGGACAAAATGTTATGTTTCTAATGTAATGTTGATTGACTTCCTGCCGGCTTTTAAGGATTATTAAAGTTTGTTATAATGTTCAAGTTGCAAAATGGTAAGAATTAGCATGTCTTGGTATCTAGAAGCTGATTTAAAAAAATGTCTAGTTGCCAATTTGACAAGGGGTGGATTCTTATGGTTAATACATTGTGTCAACTTGAGAAATTTAGAGGTTTCACTGAGAAACTCAGCAGGGAGCCAGGGTTCTTTGTAAATATCCTCATCCTGTGCAAAGGAAGGCAAGGATATTTTGTGAGTGTTACACCCACCCTGAAGAGGGGGTGGCCTGTGTACAATATAAGGGAGGAGAAGAGGCTTGGGCCTTTGTTCTCTTTTTTGTTCTGGCTACTGCCTTAAAGTGTTGCCCCAGTGTCATGCCACCTTGCCTTGGAGACAACTGATCATGGACTGAAATCTCCAGAAACTGTAAGCTAAATAAACCTTTTCTTGCCTAGTTTTGGGTGTCAGGTGTTTGTCTCAGCAACGAAGAAAAGTGACCAAGGCATGTAAGACGGGTTCATTTCTCCCAGTGAGCCTTGACTCATCTTCTCTGGAAGTTGATGTGCATAGATATCCTTATCTAAAGCTTAGGTCTTCTGCTAAGGCTGGAGGAATGGTCTTGTAAAACTGAAACTCAGAAGATCTACAAAGAGCCAGATGATCTGGGAAAAAACCATTCTTGAGATAATTACATTGGCTGCCTACAACCCTATCTCCACATCCTCAAATCCTTGTAGAAACTCAAATCTCCCACCCTGATGGTGTGATCTTTTCCTGGAAATCACTGTTATCCTTCTTGACAATGTACTCTGACCTGAATAAACTCTTTTCTTTATCTTATGCTTGCCTTGGCAAATTATCTTATCACTCCATATGCTGTCTTATATGATCTCTCCCAGTGTGCTCCCTACGGAGGGACACAATGAGAAAGCGATGACTTTCTGCAACCTGAAAAAGGGCCCTCACTAGAAATCACCACTGCCAGATATTCATCTGGGACTTAAAGCATCCAGAACTGTGGGAAAATACATTTCTACTGTTTAAGTCACTCAGTCTATGGTATGCCTGCATGGTCTAATATATTGTACATGACCTTTTGAGACTTATCTTTTTTTCCAACTCAGCATAATATTCCAGAGATCTATTCAAGTCGTTGGGAGTTTTCATAGTTTGTTCTTTTTTATTATTGACTAGTATTTCAAATGATTACTTTTAAGAAGTTTGATTTGTGTTTGGTATTCTGTAGATTAGCTATGATTTGTCTAGGCAAATGCTTTAATTTTCCTTTTTAAAATCTTCATGAGACTCATTCTGCTTCCTGAATTTGAGAATTGATGTCATTAATCAATTCTACAAATTACCCATTTTCTCTTCTGGTATTGCCTCTATTCCATTTTCTCCTTTCTTTCCTTCTGGAACTCTGATTAGACAGACACACGTTAGATGTTCTTGCTCTATCTTCAGTGACTTTGAACTTACATACTTTCCCTTTCTCTGTGTTTTTATGTTGTACTCTGGATCAGACCTTCAGATTTTTGTTCTGGTTCTGTGATGTTGATCTTGATTATCAATTCAATCAGCTGGAAGGATGCTTTAGAAGATTAGTAAAGCACACTTGTGTCAATGTCTGAGTGGGTCATGGGGTCATGACCTTGGAGACTATATGTGACCCCTGACCCCTTCCTCTCTGACTCTTCCATCATTCTCTGCTTCCGGGCCATCATAGGTTGAGCAGGTTTCCACCACAATGTCTTTCTACTACACCATTTGTACCTTGGAGCAAGCCAACCATAGGCTTAAATATCTGAATTACAAGCCTAATAAACCTTTTCTCCTTTAGGTTGTGTCAATGAGGTATTTTGTCCCAGAAAAAAAAAAGCTGAATAGTATAAGTTCACTTATACTTTCCAGTAATTTAATCTATCCATTGAGTTTTTAATATGCTTTTGCTTTTATAGCAACTTTATTATAATATTATTCATCAACCAAAAAGTTAACTCTTTAAAAATGAACAAATGTACTGTTTTTTTACTATATTCAGAGAGGTGCATCCATTACCACTAACAATGTCCAAATCTTTGGTTACTCCCTAGTATTCTTTCTTCCCAACCTCTGGAAATTCACTAATCTACTTTCTGTCTGGATAAATTCGTTTACTCTGGACATTCCATGTACGTGGAATCCTATAATACATAGCCTTTGTATCTATTTTTTTCCATTCATCATTATGTTTTCAAGGTTAATCCATGTTGGATCAGCATTTCATTCCATGCTATTGCTCATCATATTCCACTGTACACATCCCATATCACCTTTTCTTAACCATTCATCAGTTGGTAGACATTTAAGTTGCTTCTACTTTTTGGATGTTATGAATTACACTGCTAGGAACATTTGTGTACAAGTTTTTGTGAACATATGTTTTCAATTCTCTTGGTTATATACATAGGAGAGTTGTTGGGTGATATAGTAAGTCTATATTTAACCATTTGAGGAACTGCCAAATTATTTTCCAAAGTGGCTAGATGATTCGACATTCCCACTAACAGTTTGTGAGGTTTCCAATTTTCCTACATTCTTGCCAATACTTACTATTTCCATCATTTGTATTACAGTCATCCCAGTGGGTACGAGATGGTAGCATCTCATTGTGGTTTCAATTAGCAATTTTCTGATGACTAATGATATTAACTATTATGTGCTAATGTATCATTTATATATTTTCTTGAAGAAATGTTTAGTGAAATCCTTTGCCCATTTTTAAATTAGCCTGTTTGTTTACTGCCCAATTACAGTATGAGGTTTTTATATCTTCAGGATACAGAACCTTTATCAGTTATATGTGTTATAAATAATTTCTCCCAGTCTTTTGGTTGTTCTCTTCTTCCTCCCCTTCCTCCTCCTCTTCCTCCTTCTTGCCCTCTTTCTCCTCCTCATCCTATTTCCTTAAAGATCAGTATTAACGTCCTTTTTTCATTCTTGATATTAGTTTTCTTTCTTTTTCTCTCATCTTTCTCTCCTTTTCCCCACACAATGCTGGGGATCAAACCTCGGGCCTTGTGTATGTAGGCAAATGTTCTAAGTTACATTCCCAGCCTCTTTCTAACATCTTAGACCACATCTAAGATGTGGGTTTTTTTTCTTTTGTTTAAATTATAGGCATTTACAGGTGGCATTGCCTTGAGGGGGTTGATAGAGATTGAACTCAGGGACTTGCTTGTGCCAGGCAAACACTCTATCACTGAACCACATTTTGTTTTATTTTGAGACAAGGTCTCATTACATTGCCCAAAATGTCCTTGAACTTGTGATTCTCTCACCTCAGCCTTCCCCATAGCTAAGATGGTAAGTGTGTACCACCATACCCAGCTCTAAACACCGCTTATGGAGCCCAAAAGCTTTGGAATGTTGTGGTTCCACTTTTCTTCATTTCAAAGCACAGTATTTTCTAATTTCCCTTATGAGTTTTCTTTGATTCTTTGGTTATTTAGAAGTATATTGTTTAATTCCACATATTTGTGAATATTCTGAATTCCTTTTGTGATTGACTTCTAAGTTAATTTCATTATGATTCGAGAATGTATTTTGTTTGATTTTTAACTTCATTAGGGATTGTTTTCTGTCTTAGCACATGATCTATCCCAAGAACACACAGTATGTACTTAAGAAGAATGAAAGAGATTTCCTATTGTCTTGTTTTGAAGTCCCATAATGCTTTCATTCTTTTGTTTTGATTGGTTTTATACTATTTTGTTTTGTTTGATTGTTTTGTGTGTGAAGGTATGGACAACTATTTCAAAGAAAACAAGAGACATTATGGTAGCCACTGTTGATTTCCTGTTGTCTATGAAGTCCTGTGTTGCTTGCATTGTTCTGTTCTGATTGCTTTGTTCTATTTTGTTCTGTTTATTCTCTTTAAAATAATAAAAAAAGGATGGAAGAATGTATATTTTGTTGTCACTGGGTGAAATGCTTTATGTATGCCTATCAGATCTAGTTGGTTTATAGTATTAACTCATTCATTTTTTCGATGATCTTTTACCTGGTTCTTGAACTATTATTACATTTTTCATTTCTAGAACTTCTTTTTGGTCCTTGAAAATGATACATGGTTATTTTTAATTAGCACGTTTTCTCTAATTATATTTTGCGTCCCATTTTTAAATATCTGTTTGCAGACTAAACAAACGTACTTTATGTTCAGTATTGATAATTCCCGTAACTAAGGTCCGTGTAGTCTGAGCCCACTGCCTGCTAAATTTCACTCCTGTTACCTTGTTTTCATGTATATTCTGTAACACTTCACAGAGGGCTTCTATTCTTTGGGACTTTGTGGAAATTCTTTGTGCCCTGACTTCCAGGCATATTCTTTCATAAAGATTTGGCTAGCTTTTGTGGGTGCCTGAGGCTACTTTAAGTTTTCAAACTGAAGTTTTTAAAACCTCATGGGTAGTTTGAATTCAGACCTAAACCCATGTGTAATCCTGTTGAGGATTTCACTATATAGGGGCATGTTTTTTTTTCCTCTTGTCAATGCCGAAGTTAAGACAGGCAAGTTTCCTTGCTATCTCTTTCTCAAAGGTGGGTGTATTTGTAGTCTACCGTTACATTGACATCATACTCCTTGTGGTTCCCAACTTTATGTAGGCTTCTCCTTTTAGATCCTGTACTTTGGACAGGCTTTCGATTTTTAGCTCCCCTTTGTCATACCCTGAAGGGACATCTGTTGACAGCTCAAAGTCACCAAGGTTGAGCAGATGGTCTCCAGGTGAGAACCAACCTCAGGGCTTTCTCTCTTGCCTAGATTTCAATTTTTGTTCCATTTTCAACCTGGGAGTTGTCCCTGTTCCTTGTAAGCTCAGTGATGCACTTATAAATACATATATTTTGAGATCTTATTCAGTTTTAGTTGTCTTCTGGGGGAGAGTTATTTAAGGTATATTCTATGCATGTTCATTAAGTCTCGTTGGTTTATACTATTGTTTAAGTCATCCTTTGTTAAAAGCTGATTTTCTACTAGTTCTTCAAATATTACTATATTTTTTAACTTCTAGGACTTCATTTTGGCTTTTAAAAGTATGCTTAAAAGCCGAGCATGGTGATACATTTCTGTAAGCCTAGTTACTTGGGAGACTCTGCAGGAGGATCACAAGTTCAAGGTCAGTGTGAGCAATGAGCAAGATTTGCCTAAAAAAAAAAGTATATTTGGTGTTTTTGTTTGTTTGTTTGGTACTGGGGATAGAACTCACAACTTCACGCTTATCAGGCAAGCGCTTATGCCGCTGAGCTAAATCCCCAGCCCCTATTTGGTTATTTTTAAATATCTTTTTCTAAGAATAGTGACTAGTTAGTAGGATAGCAATAGTATGCAGTATATAGCATGTATGACATATGAATAGAATATACAGTCCCCTACTATCAGTTATTCCTCAGAAACAGCAGATTATATAATATGGAGAAAAGAGCTTAAAAATAAGTTGTCATTTTGCACTTGCATCTTTATGCACCTCATAGTCAGAAAACATACTTCTTCATAAGGAGGTACTGGGGCATAACCATTCCTACCGTCCACATCAAGTGCCTCATTCTCGTATCCATCCAGCATCTAGATTACCACCACGTCAAGTGAGGAAGAGAGTTCCCAAAGCACAAAGAAGCAGGAAGACCCAATGTGTCAGCACGAACAACAGGAACAAAGTGACAAGCTGAAATTCCGGGGCAGATGGGTAGTCAGATGAAAGAGGAGGGAAGTATGAAAGCCAGAGAGAGACTGTGGCCATAGAGATAGAATTAGGGTGTCACAGGGTGGCCCTCCAATATTTGCTCCACTTAATGTGGCAGGTTCAATCTACTCCTGTTCTTGTGGCATGGAAATGCCAGTTTAGAGTTGCTAGCATAGCCCTAAGCACTTACAGCACACCCTGTCGCCCCATCAATGCAATCAACCAGACTGTACAAACTTTGCCCTGTTGACTCATTATAAGCTCTTACTTAACATGTCCCAATTCTTCTAATACAAATCCATTCCTCCATCCTATTTTTTCTTTTCTTTCTTTTTCTTTTATTTTTCAGTATTGGGGATTGAACTCAGGACCCTGTGCATGCTCGTCAAGTACTGTACCATTGAGCTACAACCCAACTCCCCCTGGCCTATGCTAATTGGATGGGCTTTTGTTTGTTTTAAATCTGAAGTGCATAAATACACGCTCTAGATTTAGCCTACCATTCAAGTCAGGAAGCCCTTTTGGTTCTGATTCTGTCTTCGTTAATGTTTACTATCTTTGTTGGTTCCATGTCATCTGTCAATTTCATGAATACTTCACTATTCATCCAAATCACTAATAAATTTAGCAAAATCATGCCACATTTCTTGAAGTTTCCTTCTAAGACAATGTTTTTTTTTTGTATTGTTTGTTTGTTTGCTTTTGAGACAGGGTCTCCTCGTGTAGTTCAGACTAGCCTTGAACTCACTATGTAGCCCAGGCTGGCCTCAAATTCAGCGATCCTCCTGCTTCAGCCTTTCAAGTGCTGGAATTACAGGTGTGCACCACCATACCTGGCTCTCTAAAAAAATATCAATGCATTTCCTCAGAACCCTTTGGGTATGAGTGCTTAATTAATTATTAATCCACCTAGTTGTATCTAGAACAAGTCTGCACGTTTGTCTGTATCTCTTGTTAACAACCTTATTGCAAGTACATTGTTCCTGACCTACCAGTACAGCAACCGTCTGGAACAGAGTGAAACAGAGACAAGTTTAACAAGGTTGGTTCTTGGCACATTCATTTAGGGTTTAGTGATCTCTCCTCCCTTTTTAATTACTCATCAACCACCCTTTATTAATCTACTCTAAAAAATGATCCAAGATTTCCAGCAAACTCATCAGTTGGGAACATAAGGACTGTGCCTTCTCTTTTTTGAAAATCTAAAACTTACCCTTTATCTACTTTTCCTGCTTCCTATTATTTTTCAACAAACTTTATTGGTATAATTTTTTTTTTGTAAAAAGCAAATGAAATATCCTGTATAAAGAACCTAGCAGTAGAGTTCTCGGTACTTGCAATGCTCAACAAACACAAGTTTTCTTTCTTCTTCTCCATTTAAACGAAGAAAACAACTTTCCACTTAAACCTGTTGAAATCATTTAGCCTACCTGGTTGTGCTGTTATATATTATATTAAGTAGGCAGCTATAGAAGGAAACCTAAAATACAGGGTTTATGAAAAATAATTTATTTTTCCTATACATACAAACTGGGTAGGTAGCTGCATAATCTCAGGGACCCTGTGTTAGATACTTTCTAGTATCTGAGACAAGTTAGCCAACACCCAAAGTTAAAGGAAGAAAGGCTTATTTAGCTCACATTTTTTAGAAGTTTCAGTCCATAACCAGCTGGTTCCAAGACAGAGTGGCATGGCAGACCAGCACCGCAGGGGAGAAACAGTTCATGTCGGGCAGAAGGCAGCAAAGAAAGCAAGGGAACCACAGCTCTTTCTGTCCCTGAAGATGGGTAGCACTCACACCCTCAATCCTACTGCTCTTGATCCTAGCATTGCACCATGAATCAATCCCAGTAACACACACTCTGGATCCAGCCACCTCTGAAAAAGTCCCCCCTGTGACTGCATAAACCTTTGGGAGGACACAGGCCATATCAGACCCCACGTCCTTCTTGCTTGCTGCTGCAGCATTTATAACAGGCAGCTCCCATCTCACAGACTAAATGGCACGCCTGCTCTTCTTCTTATCTTTTTGTTTCGGCCACTGAGAAGACAGGAACAAAGAGGAGACATGCTTCAGTGTGAACAGCCTGAGAATTTCATACATAATTTTACTTTTATTTCATTGGCTAAAACCTAATCACATGGCTACATCTAGCTAAAGTCAAGACTGGGAAATAACCATCTTCACTTTGTGCAGCCAAGGACTAACCTTGAGTGACCAAGGTATCCTGTTCTCTGCAGATCTTTTCTGGCTGTAGCATTGAAAGTCCTGCATCGTGGGAACTCTCTTACTCCTCAGCAAACAGGGATAGTTAGTTGCCCTATGTTGAGTTAAAATTTATGGTTCTAAAGAAAGAAGTGATATTCATGGACCACTAACTCTCTTTTTTACTCTCCAATTTGTCTTCTGCAGGTGCTATTTCTTCCTGCTTGTGGGACTGCTTTTTCTCATTTTAGCCTTACTATATTTCTCCTGGAAACCAAAGATAAAAGTAGAAAAATGTTAGAGCATAACGTGCATTGTCCTTGTGCTTATTATCTGTCAACATTGCCTCTATTTTCCATTTTCACTTGTCTTGACTCTGAACATTTAAGTCCCTCTTGATGATCCTGGCATTTTAAAAAACTCAGATAATTCACAAAAAAAATATAAAATGACAAATACGGGCATAAGTAGACGGCTAACATCACTAGTAATCAGGAAAATACTAATTAAACCTACAATAAGACACTACTACACACCTATTAGAACGACTAAAAATTTAAAAGACTGATAATATCAAATATTGGTGAATGTGTAGTGTAACTGATGAGTTTATAAAATCACACACCACTTTGGAATACTGTTTGGCAGTGTCTTATAAAGGTAAACATACATGTGACTCAACCATTCCACTCTTAGTGGAACTTGCCCAAGAAAAATGAAAGCTTATGTTTATACAAAGACATGCTCACATAGTCTTTCCATAGCAACTTTACTTGAAATAGCATAAACCTGAAAAACAACCTAAGTGTGTCAAGAGGCAAATAGATAAACAAATTATGATATATCTGTACATTACGGTGCTGTTCAGCAACAGAAGGACAAAACCACTCATGCTTACAAGAAAGTAGATGAATCTCAGAATCATTCACTGAGTGAAATAAGCTAGGTTAAAAAAATCAGTATTTAATGTATGATCCATTTGTATAAAGTCCTCGAAAATGAAAACTAATGTAGTATATATTATTGGCAATCAGAAAACGCCCATGAAAGGGGTAGAAAGGGATAGATTACAGAGGAACATAGGAAAGTTTTAGGGGTGATGGAACTATTTGTTGTCTTGATTTATGAATTTGTACCTTAGCAAAGTAATTTGAAAAAAAAAAGTAAGTGAACTGTTTTTGGCAAAACAAAATATGGTGTTAAAAATCATGTTAGTGGTTAGCCTAGGTGGGGTTGCAGTGGTTTGGCACCTAATGATTGAAAGGAATCATAAAGATGTTTCTCAGGCTGCTGGCAGTGTTTTGTGTTTTGATGGATGCTGGTTCTACGGGTGTGTTCACTTTGTGAACACGAGCAGTACAGCTGTGATTGATGTGCTTTTAGCTAGGTATGCTATAGTTCAGTAAAGATGGTTACTTAAGAAAAAACTCAAGCCCCATCTCCATTTGTGATTGTTCTTCTTGATGTCTTTCTTATACATCTGTCTAATCTTGGAAAGTCTTCCTTTGTTCTGCTCCCTCTTTTCCATCTTCCATGTGTTTTTAAAAAAACTGCATATTAGAGCCTTCAGAGAATGACAGTTTATTTTTCAGTTATGCCCTTATTTTCTTACTAGAAAAATATATTATATTTAATGGTGTATTTCCATTTTACCTGATTGAATTCTAAAAGCAATTTATGATTGTAGACTTATATCTGACAGGCAAAATGGATCTTTAAAAGTGAAATTTTTTCTTTTAGACACAAGTTATCTCTCTAAACTTCCTTAAACTGAGAGCAGAACTGTTCCCTCCTCTCTTTAACTCAGATAAGATTGGTTTCTAAGAAAGGAGCTGAAAAGAAGTCAAGGGTGGCCTGGGAATGAAACAGCATGAAAATATTGTTTATTGTCTCATTGCATTTCTTTTCTCTTCTTGCTTACTATGAAAACCCTAACACATAAACACAGAGAGTTGACAATTTGAGGGACCATGAGGGCCCCTCATCTCCTCAGAGCTATCTTTGCCAAGCCTCCTGTGTTTTGGGGGGAGGCAGTGATCGTACAGACCTAAACGACCAGTATCAGTCTATGAATTCCTTGAGAGCAGGTGTCAAATTCTATCACTCAGAACAGTTTCTGGCACATTCTATGTATTTGATAATTATTCACTCACTTCGTAAAGGTTGCTGCATATTTTCTTGCTAAGTTACCCGATACAAGTTTCTTTTGATATAAGGAAACTTTACATTATATTCTACTTTAGTGGTGTTGTTTTTTCACTATTAGGGATCAAACTCGGCCTTTGCACATGCTGCATAAGTGAGTTACACCTCCAGTCCCCTTACTCTGTTTTTTAATCCCATCATACAAGTCTTAATTAATTAAAACTGAACTTACCTAGTTGGCCATGCCCTTATATTAAGGAAACTGAGGCCATGAGCATTTTGTTTCTCATCTCTCCTCACAAGATTCACCAAGAATCTTCTACCCTCTTATTCTTCATTAGACATTATCCCTCTTCCACATTTTGTATGAAAATCTCTCATGTACTGTTTCAATTCTTCTCATGGTACATAAATTATTTATTGGTTAATATTAAGGTTTGTTTGTATGGTGGACATTTGAATCATTTTGTTTTCATCTTTATAGTGTTTATTTAGAAATCAAAACTAATATACTTTTAAGAATCCATCTGAGTAACTTAACTAGTACCTGAACCAGTGTGCCCTTCACTATCTTTGTGGGATACACTTCACTAGTTAGAACTTCACGTTCAAGCCTTTATGCTCATGTTCCACATATTTTCTTATCCTCTGACAAAAAAAAATAAGTAAATAAATACAAAAAAAATCCTTTCTGTATTTCACTCCAATGATAAGAAATATGTATCTGGTCTCTACCTATCAGTTCCTGAGATAGAGCTTCAAAATAAATTAATTTTGCATTGAGCAGATCAAAACCTAGCCCTTGCTCACAGGATTCAGGGAAGTGCTCTCCCATTGAGATGTATCACCAGCCCATGAGCTTCTAAATTTAAAGTTTATAAATTTCTGAGCATCTGTGGTGTAATATTTGATGTCACTCCGAAGTTCCTGCCTTTTCATATGTTAATAAGATGACTGGTGATTGGTAGGCCTAAGGCAGATTCAGGAAGGGTGCTAGTTGCTAAAGGACTCAATCATGTGATTAAAGGGTTGGAACTTTCAGTCCTACCCATTTACCTTCTTGGATGAAAAAGGAGTTAGAAATTGAATTCAAACAAACGAGCAATTGTTTAATCAGTCATACAACTGTAATAGAACCTCTATAAAAATCCTAAATAATAATGTCTTGAAACTTCTGGGCTGGTGAATATATCCTTGTGTAAGAAAAGTGGTATACACTTAAATCAATAGGAACAGGTTCTCCTGTGCTCAGCGCTGTCTCTGACCATGTCCTGTGTCGTCTGTCTGTTGTAGTACCCTTTCCAATAAGGATATGTGGATAAGCAAATGTAAGTGCATGTTTCCCTGACCTCTGCAAGCTGTGAGAGCAAATTATCAAACATGAAGGAGGGATATGAAAACCTCTAATTTATAGATGGTTGGTCAGAACTATAGGTGACAACCAGACTGATGACTGACATCTGAAACTAGGATATTCTTTTGAGACTGAGCCCATAGCCTTTGAGATTAATGTTAACTCTAGGTAGGTGGTGAATTGAATTGAATTGGATTGGATTGGATTGAATTGAATTGGAGGTACTTCGTTGGAGTTTGGAAAGTTGAAAGAATAGATTGTTAGTGCGGGACAAAAACCCACATAGACAGCTTGCGAAAACATCTCATATACTTAGGCATTCAGTATCTTGCCTAGTAACTCACAAATATTAAAATTTCTTTCTGATCTCTTTCAAGCAGTGCCACTTGTCTTGTAAGTCAGCATATATAAACATCTGTGAGTGTATCTGACGTAAAATCTGTCCATCTCTATCCCATCTAAGAAGGTGGCACAGGCCCTTTACATTGCCTGGATCTATCAATTCATATCAGTCTATCTATCTATCTATCTATCTATCCATCCCTCTACCCTGTGTTTCTTTCCCTGAGTGTTTTATAGATTCTAATTCAGTTGTGATTTTCTAGGACTATACTGATTCTTCACTTTCTCTTTCTTTGTTACTACATTTTGGTTCAGGTTCCAGCCCTATTCAATTCCTCAGAATCTCACATTTCCTAGTTTCTCTTCTTTCTGAGGAGTGTATTATTTCTTCTAAGATGTCTAGGAACTTTTCTTCCTCTCAAACAGCATCAGAGCAATATAAAATTGCTCTTTTGACAAGGAAAATATGAACTCAGAAGCATGAATATCCCCTTGAAGAAGAAAACAGGCTTTTGATCAAGGGGTAAAGGGTCTTTGTTTATTCAGGTGCAGTACGGTAGATTGCCTCTGCTTGAGAGTATTTCCAGGGCTCCTGAGTAACAGGGCTCATTTCAGAGCTGGCCTGGGTGGAACTAAGAACAAAGGTCTGGGCAGACAGCATTCTGTTATGCTCTGGCTTTCCCTCCTGAATTTCATTCACCTTTTGCTTATAGTTGCTCAAAGTCCAAGGAGATAAGAATTCTCTCAGCTGCCTTTATCTTTCCAAACAAAGCACTAACTTCCTGGCATATACATGTAGGCTTGTGAACAATAGATGGACATAATAGAGGAGAAGACTGTGGAGTGTCTGCTGGCTTGAATCTGGCTCTGAATTTCTAGTGGCTTCCTGTGTTTGCACAAGCATGAGAAAATGAGAACCCTATACTGGTAGATGCTGAGATAAGAGTGGACAAAGAACTTGTTAACTATTGTCCTTGAGGCTTGCTCTACCCTGCCTTGGATGGACTATTTAGGATAGCCAAAACATTCTTGCTTAATGGCATATTATGTGAGTAGTCAGAAACTCACATGTCACCCTTAACACCACCACCGTCATCACCACTGGGGGTCCATTACTGAGAGCCTTCTTCAGGCACTTGACAAAAGCTGGGTGAGATCTGACCTTTTAGACCTACCAGCCTGGACTTGGATGCCCAAGTGGAAGGAAGGAGAGAAGAGGGCAGCACAACAGACAGTTCAAAGGTAGAAGTAGTGGCTAGTTCTCCAGACTGTGCCAAAGTCACCCTGGGAAGTCAGATCATCAACATCTACAAAAAGAAAAATGACAAGTTCAGTTCACAAGCTTTATGCAGACCCCTTCCCTTGTTTTCAAAGCCCATTAGCTGTTCCCATTCCAAGAGAAAGCTTACCATTTGCTCCAACCATCAGTCTCACCTTTCCCTCCTCCATAGCAATGATAAACCCTTTTTCCTTCCCCCACCCCACCCCCTTTTTTTTGAGTTCTTAGGCACTGACTCATTTTATTGCATAACAATGTTATGAGGTAAGTAGGTGGGTACTATTGCTATATCCTTGTTGTGTAGGTAAGAAAATGAAGGCATAAAGTGTATAAGTAACACTTCTGTGCCCCGCAGCTGTTACATTGTAGAGTTGGTGTAGTGGCCTGGAAGTCTGGCTCTAAAGCTGCCCAGTAGGAAGATCTACATTCAGTGAACCCAACCAAGGCTTAATATGGGCTTCATGTTATCCTGGGTCTCTCACGGTCCTTATTTCTTTTTTTGGTGCCTTTTCACTTGTTCTTCTGCAAGGTCATAAATAACAGGTCAATCCCATACATGTTTCTCCTCCTAAAAACTCCACTAAACTATAGTAAAGAAACAAGGAATAGCTTTGCCTATGTAGACAAAGAACATAAAGGTGACAATGGATGAGAAAATTTTTAAACCGTTGGGCAGAAAAAAATCTATCACGCTCCTTGGATGAGGGGTCATTTGAGAAGAGAACTGATTTAAAAAATCTCAGAACGACTTCAGACAGGTTCTCCAATAAGCAAGAAGAGAGAACCTCAAAGGGCCTCTTGTTGATGACCTTGAAAACCTCAGGAAAGAGGTTGTGGGCATCCAGGTTAGAAGGATCACTGGTTTGTGTACATATATCTCCATCCTACATTCATCATCGCACTCGAACATAACACAAGTATGTTATTTTGCAGAATTGCATAGGAAGAGCCTGCTTTCTCTGTGGGTGATTTATGTTATAGTGCTCTGCTATGGTCATTTTGAAATTTAAATACTTTTTGAGCAAGATCTCCCACATTATCAGTTTGCACTGAGCTCCACCATTTATGTATTTGGTCTTGTGAACCTGCTGAGGCTCAAAAGTAAGGATGCAATGGTGCTGCAGGAGATGTGCAGGCCTTGGCAACAGCGAAACGTAGGTGAATAACAAACCCTGAACTTCGAGACACTGCTTTGTTACCCTGCCCTGTTTCCACAACACAACCACACATTTAATACCTCTCCATTGCCCCAATTTTTATCATAACTTTTTCAGCTCTTATTTCCTCATTTAAATTGAAGAAATTCACAACTTCTACTCATGTCACAGCCATTTACCATATTCTTTGATTCCAATAACCCCTTTACTGTACATTTCCCACATTCCTTGCATATATTTTGGGGGATTGGGCTCATCACCACAACTCTTCCTTCATCTTTATTGACAAGAGTCTCTTTGGAGTGCCTCAGGAGCCTAGGCTAAAGGTCTCACAACCTTAAAAAGAAAAACAGAGGCACACTAACTTCAAATTCACAACTTTTTGGAAACCTGATGGAGAGCTGAGTTTGCACAATCTCTGAATGACCCCTCATCTGAGGAGAGGGAAGCACATGCAGGGAGAGAGGGGACCCTGCACTCCTTCTCCTGGGGTAGGGGTAACCAGCAGACACCAGTGGGGAGGCTGAGTCTGGAGAAGGTGATGAATGAGAACAGCCAGATCTGAGTTGGTGAGACATTGTTGAGCTTGCTGCCATTCAGGTGATTCCTTCGTTACGCTTCTAGAAAAAGGATCCTTTGCCACCTCTAGCTAGAATGAAGTGTTGTTTTGGAATCTGTTATATATTTTAGAATAAACTTTTGAAAAAATGAAATCATGCAGTGGTTAAAAAGTACTGTAGAGAATTATAACATCACCTTGAATAGTTCAATGAATGACAGGAAGAAAATTCACTGAGGTTAACAGTTGGTCTCTCTGAGGATCTTTGAACTTTTTCTATTCAAAATTTTCTTCAATGACTGTGTATTATCTTTATAATTAGGAAAAATTATTTCAAAAAGTTACAGTGCTTTTATGAGATTTGTGAACCAGAAATAAAAAGGAAAGAAAAGAAAGAGCTTGACAAAATAGCATTTATTAAAAATGCTTTAATATTATTATAATTGCCTAATTTTAATGTATTAAATATAATTTAAAATAGGTCACAAGTATTCAATAACTTTCAACTGGTTAATTTTTTTTTCTCTTACTCTTTTGCATCCTAGGTGAAAATCAAAGGACTAATGGGTCTACATTAAGTGGTTGAAGTACTGGAGACTAAAAGGATTTTATTTTGCATTCTTTATTACAGACATGTTCTTGTTTCATTTAAGTGATTAATGTTTAAAGCCATCTTACAGAGGCTTTCAAGCGTTTTAACAGAGCTCCAGCCTGTTGAACAGGACGTGAGTCCTGTCTGCCCTCACTTTTGCGAGCGGACTGGTCCAAGTACTCATTACTTTAAGTGGCCATTGCAGTGGAGGAAAGTCGAGTCTCGAGCACAGGACCCGAAGTGGCCCCATTTGACCCTGCCTGGGACAGTGTACTTGGTCTTGTCAGATGATCTTCTTACTAAGACTGTGTCTACATAAAGCATAGGAAAGAACCAGTCACAGCTGTGGTATCCATAATGCCTAAGCGTCTGCAGGCGTGCCGTGCCATTGCTGTCCGGACAGCCATTCCCCA
>RJWT010022871.1:0-17026 GCA_004365215.1 Cuniculus paca | reverse complement strand
ACTATGCCGTTCAGGCTGGCCTTGAGCTCACTTTGTAGCCCAGGCTCGTCTCAAACTCACAATGGTCCGCCTGTCTCAGCCTCCCAAGTGCTGGGATTACAGGCATGAGCCACCACACCCGGCTCTTAATTCCATAATTTTTTAGTGTATTCACAGAATTGTGAGCCAGCATATGCCACTATAGCTGTAATCTGAGCACTTGGGAGGCTGAGGCAGGAAGAGCTCAAGTTTGAGGCCAGCTTAGGCCAGTTTAGCCTTTAGGCTAGCCAGAACTACAGAGCCAAACCCTGTCTCAAAAAAAAAAAAAAAAAGACAACAAAATGAATTGTGTAAACTATCACCACAGGTATAGAGTTATAAGGATTAAGCAAATTGCTAGAAAAACTGGGTCTTGTGATTTCTACCCTTATAGTAATGAATTATAATTTCTTTCACTTTTTTTTCTCCAAAGTAATCATTTCCAGAGACACCAGTATATATTATATTGAAGGGAATGCATTTGAGAAGTTTCTTTTAGCAGGTGGAAATATGAGGGTACATACTCATATTTCCAGAACTGGGAGGCTGGGGCAGGAGAATCACAAGGCTGAGCTCAGCCTAGGTAAGATCCTACCTCCAAATAAAAAATTCAAATGGACTGGGGATATAGCTCAGTGTGAAAGCCCTGGGTTCAATTCCCAGAACCACAAGTTTCTTTCAGGGTAAGTAACTGTTTTTTTTTTGTTTGTTTGTTGTTCTTTTTTTTTTGTTTCTGTCTTTTTGAGACAGGGTCTCACTATGCAGTTCAGGCTGGCCTTGAGCTCACTTTGTAGCCCAGGCTGGTCTCAAATTTACAACAATCCTCTTGCCTCAGCCTCCCAAGTGCTGGGATCATAGACGTGACCACCACGCCTGGCTCTGAGGGGAAGTAACTTTGTAAACAGCAACAGGGCTGAAAGTAAGGCGGCTCCTAAGAATGAACCTCCTAAAGTCCACATGTAATAAATTAGCTGGTTGTGGGAGCCAGCCATGAAATACTGGTGAATGTATAACTGAGAAGTTTAGAAACCTGCCCTCGGCTTCAAACTCCAATTAAGATGAGAATATAACCTCAGAAAGCAAAACTGGAAGTGACTATAATTCACTCCGCACAAACCTAATTAATCATCTAATACATTATTTAAAGGAAGTTTGTGTGTAGATTAGTCTACGGGAAGAGAACTGCCAGTCTTTGCCAGGTACTGAACAAAGAACAGACACAAAATCCAGGGAGTGTGGATTTTCCTGCTGGAGAGGCGTGTCTGTCCTGGAGGTAGGGATCCTTCATCAAGTCTCACCACAACCTGAATGGAATAACTTTCAAAATGATCCAACTCATTTTGTTCTAATTCTAGTCTAGGTTACTCTCTCTCTCTCTCTCTTTCTAATCTTGTAACAAATATGTTCATCAACTCTGGAACACTCATATCAGTAAGATCGGATTCTTAACTGTAATAACCATCAAACTAACAGCATCGAGCCTAGATATATAGTCAATTCTTTGATCTAGATGAGGATCCAATTCAAAATATGCATGGGAGACCGTGACAAACAGACATCTAGACTCTTCTTGCCAGATATGATCCCACCTTCAATGCCAAGACTCATCCTTTGATTACACTCAAATACAAAAAAAGCTCAAAAGAGAAACAAGTGTCCCATTCACTCTATATGAAGTTCTAACTTGTATTTCTTTGAACTGAACAAAATTGGAAATTATTGCATTAAATTAAACAGATAATGTTAAAGTGAATTCATGGTTTTATTTTTCTACAATGAAAACGTCTTGAAATTAAAAGCATCTAGGTTAAATGACCTCAGTTAGCATTGATTTAATATTAATCAGTTAAAGAGGAGCCTGGAGCAATCTAAATTAACAGATACAAATTAGATCAGAGCCAGACATGATGGTGCACACCAGTAATCCCAGGATTTGGGAGCCTGAGGCAGGAGGTTCACTGTGAGTTCGAGGCCAGCTTGAGCTACATAGTGAGTGCAAGGCCATTCTGAGCTACACAGTGAGGCTCTGTTATCAAAAAAAAAAAAAATGGAATTTGCATTTGAGGTCATTATGAGACACTTGGAAAATACATTTCAAACAGCTTTAATTAGTTAATTTATTTATAGACAGGTATGCATCATGTAATTCAGGCTGGTCTTGAAAGCATTATGTAGCCCAGGTTGGCCTCAAATTTGCAATGATCCTCCTGTCTCAACTGTACAAGTGCTGGGATTACAGGCATGCACCGCCACGCCCGGTTAGCCGATTTGGAGTTTGAATATACTCATGTTCCTTTTTCTTGATACAAAGCACTGAACCTGGGGCCTTCACCCCATCACGCTGAGCTATGTCTACAGCTTCCTTTTAAATTTTGACACATGGGGCAGGAAGGGAAATGGGACAATTAAAAAAAAGGAATTAAAATATATTATGTACATGTACCAATTCCCCACAAGAAATACGAAAACATGTACTACAAACATACACACATACATGCCAATACACACATACATTTTGACACGATCTCACTAAATTGCTCATGTGAGTTTCACTGAAATCTCCCTACTTCAGCCTCCTAGAGTGCTGAGATCACAGGTGTGTTGTCTTCCCTTCTCTACTGTGATTTCTCAAAAGATCACACAATCAAATATGCATCCAACTCTAGAAATTCATCAGACTCTCCCTGTAGGCATTTCTCATAGCAAGGTTACCCATCACTTCATTTGTACTCCCTCGGTCCTTATGGTCCTTATTTTCCTGCTGCTCCTTCCTGATCTCTTCATGGAGTTTTAATGTTCCATGGCATGTCTGTAAGCATCCTCGAATTTTTGGGGAGAAGGACTGTGATAAATAATATATAACATGGAGAAAATCACCCTTAAATGGTGGGTGCGGATCTAGTTTAACATATTTATTATTATCTTTTGGGTTTTTCTTTTGAGACAGGGTCTCACTATGCAGTCCAGGCTTGCCTTGAGCTCACTTTGTAGCCCAGGATGGTCTGGAACTCGAAAAGATGCTCCTGCCTCTGGGATTACAGGCGTGAGCCACCACACCTGCCTGGCTTTTTTTTTTTTTTTGAGACTGCATCTATGTAGTTCAGACTGTCCTTGAATTCACCATGTAACCGAGGTTGATCCTGCCTCAGCCTCGCAAGTGCCTGGACTATAGGTGTGCACCACCACACCTGGCTGGTTTAGCATATTTATAATTGCAAAGTTTTATTTGTTATCACCAACATTTTTATTTATTTATTGTACTGAGAATCAAAACTCAGGACTATGTACTTGCCAGGTATTTATTTTTGAGACAGGGTCTTGCTGTGTAGTTCAGGTTTACCTTGAACTATGTATCCCAGGTTGGCCTTGAACTCATGGTGATCCTTCTGCCTCAGCCTCCCAAATGCTGGGATTACAAGCATGTACCACCAATCTCAGCTGTCATCACCATCATTTAAATATCCCATGATTTCATGCATGAGGTCATGTACTGTATTTGATGCCAAGCACCAAACCAAACCAAACCATGTTTTCACCTAAAAACCCAAATTTCAGACATCTCTGGAAAAAGGTGGGAGGAGTTTTGATTCCCCTGGGCCATCAAGCAAGGAGGGTCGCAGCCCAGTGCAGCAACCACACTCGTCAGAGGGTATGGTTCTCACATCCAGTTTCCTCATTTGTATCATTACCTGAAGGGCCTGATAATGACTTCAAAATTCTCATAAAGTAACTTTTATTTTTGATTTATTTTTTTGCGATACCGGAGATTGAACTCAGGACCTCGCGCTTGCCAGGCAGGTGCTTAGGCCACTGAGCTAGATCTATAGCCCCTTGATTTGTTTTTTTAAAAGACAGAGTCTCGCTATACAGTTCAGGCTGTCCTGGACTATGTAGCCCAGGCCAGGTCGGCCTGAACTCACAGCAATCCTCCTGCCTCAGTCTCCCGAATGCTGGTAACCTTTCTTTGTTTTGTTTTGTTTTGTTTTGTTTTTTGAGGCAGAGTCTCGCTATGTAGCTATGTAGTGCAGGCTGGCCTTGAACTCACTATGTAGCCCAGACAGGCCCCAACCTCAAGTCGATCCTCCTACAGCAGCCTCCTAAGCGCTGGAATTACAGGCGTGTGCCAACATGCTCAGCTAAAAGTAACTTTTGAAAGAAAAGGTTAAGAATTCTGCACATACACACCATGGTTTCCTTTCTCATTCTTTGAAAGAACAGGAATGATTCACTCTCCTTGCACTGAGTCAGGCAACAGGCAGTTAACAAGAAAAGCAAGTATGGTCCCAAGGGCAGTATGGCGTTGTCTATCCCTTCGGGTTGTCAGGTGCCACTGGTGACTGACAAGGGCATAACTCTCCCAGCCACTCTGACTACTGACTATGGCCGTACTTACAAAGTTCTGAACCCCAAAAGGAACGGTACTTCGTGTGTTTATTAAGAACGCTAAACAGGGTTCCTCTAAATTAGACACTTACCTAATTGCTTACACAGCCATGGCCTGTTCGAACAAAGAAGGGAAGCTACAGTTACTCCCTTCCCTTATTTGTGTTTTTGGTTTTTTGTTTGTCTTTTCAAGACAGTCTCACTACGCAGTTCAGACGGTCCTTGAACTCACTAAGTAGCCCAGGATGGCCTCAAACTCAGTGATTCTACTGCCTCAGCCTCCCGTGCTGGGATTACAGGCGAGTGCCACCCCGGTTCCCTTTAGTTTTGGTGCCTTTGAGATAGGGTGTCGCTATGTAGTCCAGGCTGACTTCGAACTGCGTGATTCTCCTGCCTCAGCCTCCCCAGTGCAGGGATTACAGGCGTATGCCACCACACCCGGTTTACACCCCGCTTTTCCACTGAATCACCTGCACCTCAGCTTCACGTCTAGAAGCTGTAGCATAACTTTCCCTGGTTTCCGGAGCAACAGCTCCACCCTTCCCCGTTAGTCCCGCCCCGGATCCTGCCCCGCCCCCGAAGCCTTTCCCGCCAACGGCCGTTACGCCGCGGAGCATGGCGGGATAGGGTTCTAGGCTAGGTTTCACCGAGACCTTTTAAGCCTCCGGATTGCTTTCGAAAAGGGTCGTTCTTGGGAAAATTACCCCTGACGATTCCATAGGGATTGATAGCCTCTCTCACGAGGGTTCTGTGTTTAATTTTTACCAAATAGCTGGCTCCTTCACTAGGCAACTATTCCGCAAAGCTTGCGATGAGAGGGACTTTTTTCTCCTTCGTGCGGAGGGTGACGTCGCGCGTGCGTAAACGTATCTCACAAACGCCCGTTACGCTCCTGCGCACGCGCACTTGAGTTCGAACGGTCGCTTCCTCTCGCTTCTCTTCCTCCCTCCCCCCGTATCCGTGCGCCAAGCAGATAAAGGCGCCATTTTGGAGAGGCCACGGGAGACGTGGTGTCGCTGCGGGTTCGCTCTGCTGTGCGCTAGGCTTGGTGGGAAGGCCCGTTCTCGAGTCCGCGCTTTTCGTCGCCGCCATGTCGGGAGGTGGTGTGATTCGTGGCCCGGCAGGGAACAACGACTGTCGCATCTACGTGGGAAACTTACCTCCAGACATCCGAACCAAGGACATTGAGGACGTGTTTTATAAATACGGCGCTATCCGCGACATCGATCTCAAAAATCGCCGCGGGGGACCGCCGTTCGCCTTCGTTGAGTTCGAGGACCCGCGGTGAGGCAGCGTGGGACTTGCGGCCTTGGGGAAATAGGTTAGGGTAGTTGGGAAGGGCTCCGAGGCCTTAACATAATAGGGAAGGAGGGGTTCTTGGAGAGGCTGGGACGAGTCGATAGCGTCCCTGAAGGAGTCGAGTCCGTGTGGTGTCTCTGTTGACCGGGCGTCCCGGACGGCCTGGAGCCCCCGCGCCGCCCAGGAGCGGGAAACTGAGGCGCGCAGGGCCGGCGTAGTGGTCGGGAGCCGGGCGCCTTGCTGGGTGGGGGAGGGGCCGCTTCTATTATGCAGCGCATGTGGGCTCCGCGCTGGGTGCGCATGTGCGGAGGTCGGCTCCGGAGCCCGAGTTAGCGTCTGCTGCGGGCCCTTTCTCATGCCTTTTGATTTCTGTGATCACGCAGAGACGCGGAAGACGCGGTGTACGGTCGCGACGGCTACGATTACGACGGCTACCGTCTGCGGGTGGAATTTCCTCGAAGCGGCCGTGGTACAGGCCGAGGCGGCGGCGGGGGTGGAGGTGGTGGAGCGCCCCGAGGCCGCTATGGCCCCCCATCCAGGCGATCTGAAAACAGAGTGGTTGTCTCTGGTGAGTTTGTACTACCCTAGTGGTTTGAGGAGGAACATAAACGACTTAACATCCTTCCTTCCCTGCCGGGCGTGGTGGCACACGCCTATGATCCCAGCGCTCGGGATGCCGAGGCGGGAGAATCATTGCGAGTTCCAGACCAGTCTGGGCTACAAAGTGAGTTCAAGGCCAGCCTGAACTGCATAGCGAGACCCTGTCTCAAAAAAAAAATTTCCTTTCTTGACCAGTTTGACAGTTGCAAGTTTTTCGTGGTAGGCCTTCAGTTTTTGGATGGATTTAGTAAGTAAATATTTTACCCAACTTATGTTGTGGTAGTAGAATATGAAGGTCCTTTGCAAACAAATTTGGACTCTAGATCTCAGACTCCAGCTCTCTACCTGGAAACACTTGTATACAGTCAAAATTAAGTATTTTAAAATGGTTTTTGTTCTAGTGTATAAACGTGAAGTTTACAATAATTGGTATTGAGAAAGGGAAAAAATTCATCTTTTCAGGACTTCCTCCAAGTGGAAGCTGGCAGGACTTAAAGGATCACATGCGTGAAGCAGGTGATGTATGTTATGCTGATGTTTACCGAGATGGCACTGGTGTCGTGGAGTTTGTACGGAAAGAAGATATGACCTATGCGGTTCGAAAACTGGATAACACTAAGTTTAGATCTCATGAGGTAGGTTATACACTTATTCTTTTCTTTGACCAGAGTTGGATTCAGTGGTCTTAACAGTGGAATTTGAAGGTAAGGATTCAGGCAAGGGTGTCCAAAAGTAAATTGCCAGATGCCCAATTTTAGTTACTGTGTATTCATTCAGCATGACTAAAGACAGCTGAAAAGCTTAGATCTTTCAATGGAAAGTTCTGTCTATCCAATAGGGAGAAACTGCCTACATCCGGGTTAAAGTTGATGGGCCCAGAAGTCCAAGTTATGGAAGATCTCGATCTCGAAGCCGTAGTCGTAGCAGAAGCCGTAGCAGAAGCAACAGCAGGAGTCGCAGTTACTCCCCAAGGAGAAGCAGAGGATCACCACGCTATTCTCCCCGTCATAGCAGATCTCGCTCTCGTACATAAGATGATTGGTGACACTTTTTGTAGAACCCATGTTGTATACAGTTTTCCTTTATTCAGTACAATCTTTTCATTTTTTAATTCAAACTGTTTTGTTCAGAATGGGCTAAAGTGTTGAATTGCATTCTTGTGTAATATCCCCTTGCTCCTAACATCTACATTCCCCTCATGTCTTTGATAAATTGTATTTTAAGTGATGTCATAGACAGGATTGTTTAAATTTAGTTAACTCTCCATGCTCTTCAGACTGTGATATTGTGTAAATGTCTATTCTGCTCTGGTTTGTGTGAACTGGGATGTTGGGGGTGTTTGTGGTTATCTTACCTGGGGAAGTTCTTATGTTTATCTTGCTTTTCATGTGTCTTTCTGTAGACATATCTGAAGAGATGGATTAAGAATGCTTTGGATTAAGGATTGTGGAGCACATTTCAATCATTTTAGGATTGTCAAAAGGAGGATTGAGGAGGATCAGATCAATAATGGAGGCAATGGTATGACTCCAAGTGCTATTGTCACAGATGAAATTGGCAGTATTGACCTTATACTAAAAAGCAAGGGTTGAAAATGAAAAAAAGTAATTTTAAAACACTTGTAAACATCTTATGCAGTCATCATTAAGCTACAATTGCTTCGCTCTTTAAACCTTTGCAATTGTGGCAAAATAACTGCCCATTTTGTAACTTTTACTCCCTTCCCCCCCATTTTTGTTTTAATAGGGACTAATGTGGGAAGAACTGGCTAATTTGTCACAGTGCTTAGTTACAACTGTTAATGTGTGACCTGCTGTTGGTGTACATGTGGGTACAGGGTGTTTTTAATACCAATGAGATAGAGTATAATATCAATACTGCTAAATCTGCATGTCCTCTGTGTGACTGATAAGAGCGTTGCTATTTCATTTTTTTAAGACAAAATGAAAGCAAAATAATAGAATTCCAATGTTACTGGTGTAGATAATCTAGTTGGGAGTACTTTTTAAGTCTCACCTTCCCCTTTAAACTAATATTCATAATTGACTCACATTTAAGACACTTTAATTTACAAATTAAATTGCAGATGGGAACATTAGATTTAGTTTAGACTTAGGTGGGTAACAATATCAGTAAACTTCAACTACATAACTGCAACCACAAAACCTGTAATACGCTGTACAGTAACAAGTGTTGGCATTATCAGTTGAACTGTAAATATAAAATGCTTCTTCCAGTTAGTCTCTATGATGATTAAGTTTCTAAAATTTATCTGAACACCATTCAGAAACTTGTTTTGGGGAATTTGATAGTTATTGATGTACATCTGTTAAACTGATGACAGACATAACTCATCATTCCCCAGAAACCTTTTTTGATTACAGTATCTAACATTTTGCCTCCTCTTTTTTGGTTTTGCTGGTTATAAAGGTTTGGATTGGAGAGGGCTCACTGGATCCCAATCCTTGGAGCTGGATCATTGGATTCAAATCATAATGTGGATAGGATAGGGAGGATGAATTACAAGGATTCATGGAGCGGGATCAGATTACCAGGAACATAGGAGTGGATTCCTGCCCCAACCAAACCGCACTCGTGTGGATTTTTTTTATTCAACTTAATTGGCTATTCCAAAGATTTTTTTCCTATTTTTGACGATTGGAGCCCTTAAGATGCACGATGGAATTGTGTTTTGCATTTTTTGGTAAAAGGAGCAAAGCGAGGACCTGGAGATATACGCTGGAGCAATCTCCTTGGAAGGATTCAGCACCAGTAGATGGTAAACACTTAAAGGGGTAAGGGGGGGTTTGTTTAAAATAGTAATCAGTAAGTCACTTCTAAATTTAAAGAAAAAAATTGGAGTTGAAGAATGAGTAGGTTTCCAATTGGCTATTGCCGTTTTTCTTTGAAAAAATAAACATTTTTTAAAAAACTATGCATGGTTGTCCTTTTTCCTCTTCATGTAAGATTTTGACTTGTAACTATCAATTTAAATAAGATAAGATTCTAACTTTTGTGTTTATGTATTAAACTTTCTTGAAAGGCAGTCTAATAAATGGTATTAGCCGTCTCTTACTGTTAATTGTGAAAGTCATAAGGGGAGAATAAAAACTGCAAATAAGATAGTTGTATATGTAATGGCAATTGAGGGGCGTGATCTAGTTTGAAAGATAAAGCTCTTTGCTAAAAAGTAATTAAAAATTTGTTGATGCTGTTTGTTTTGGTGATTATTTGTAGGCTTGTGCAAAATTAGTTAATGCTGGTAAATTAATACTGGCTTGGAAATAGCCTTTGAGATTCTCAGTGAGATTTCTTAAAAATTGCCAAGTATTAAATGTTAGCTTTTTTAAAAATTAAACATTAGCTGTGCACAGATGTGTTAAACACAACTGACATTTCCTTTTTGAAATGTGAACAGTGTGGTAGAAGATTAACTGCTTATTTAGGTTAATCTTTGCCTTGTAAACTCTTGCTTAACCCTAAGATGATTCTGTCCCCAAAATTTTGTATCACAGCTGTGATTATATCTTGTCAACTAATTTTTATATATTTGTTAATGGCCCCTGGGTGCTAAATTTTCTGCTTGTTTGGATTAGCCAAAGAAGTATTTTATTTAAAATTCTGATTTTCTTACAGCTAGTGAGAACAATGAATTCTTGTATTCACTAGGCATAGCTACATCTTTTAATTTTTCCCTTAGGTACAGACTCAATTTGATTATTCAGCTGACATCATTTAAAACCTAGGTGAAATCAGACATCTTGATAGTGGAAGAGAGGGTTTCCATGAGAGAGTTGTGTAAGGTACCCCATCAATTACATTTTAACAAACTACGTAGAGCAGTGATGGTGAACTTAGAGCTTTCAGTGGTAAACAGCCTGCTGTGGCACGTGTACCACAGGTTCACCACCTCTGGTACAGAGTACCCTGTAAAGGGCATAAGTTCAAAGCCAGGATTTTTGTTTTGGATAGAACACTGGTATAGATTACAGTTAAGTGGTTCTAGTTACTGCATAGGTATTCAAAATACAACAACAAGGAATTGCTTTTAAACAGTTCTGAACAATTACACATGACTTTTTTTCACATGTAGGATACATTTTAAATGTGTTAGAAGTTACTGATTAAGATAATTTTGAAAGGTCAAACTGAGAAACCTAGCTTCATTTAGGTGAAATGTATTAGAAGCAGGACCAAAATGGAGATGGAATTTGCTTAAAGTTGTCTATTTAAGCTATGTTAAATGAGGTACTTCTAAAGTTTTAGTAGATACAACCCCAGATTGCAATGCGATAGGAAAGTATTCTTTGCTGTCTAGGCTTGGGTTTGAAGATCAGAGAGGACTTTTTAACTATATAGTTATGAAAGGTACAAGGGTGGGTTTTATAGTTAAAATGACCAGGCAGCTAAAAGCTGTGATAAGGAATAGACTTACAGAAAATGGACCTCTCCATGTCAGCAATTAGAAGGAAGTTGGACCCTTTTTTACAGCTGCCTTGGAATTTCCTTGTCCCATTTAAGTATAGGGAACCTATACGTTTATTTTCTAACTAAGCACTTAGGTCTCTTTAAGAGGTCTCTTTAAGAAGCAAGCAGTAACTTTTCATCAGATTGAATAACCCACTTTGCTGTGCAGCCTACATTCCACTGGAGACAAGGTAAGAAACCTATTTTTTGATTCCTAAATTGCTTGGGATCTAAATTTTTATTTTAAAATGCTGTTTGGAATGTGAATTCCCTTGATTTAAAATGTTTTTTCTACATTTTATATTTTTAATAAATTTTAAGTGTTCATCACTCATCTTTCAGTGCTTGAGTTTAGTATGAGTAATTTCACAATCTAAACAACTCTCAGTTTTGTGTGTGAAACATGTTCAATAAGTTTGGTTCTCTTTTCAGGTTTCTGGTCAAGGTGAATTTCTTGTGTGCCTTTTTGCTTTGTATATGAAGTTTGTAATAAAATTACAAGTGAAACAAGCTATGTATTTACCACAAATAGTATTAAAAGGAAAAATTTCAGACTGAAGTTCTGTTGTAACTTAACCACCTTTGGTTTAACATCACATTATGAAGAGTACAAATGCAGAAAACAGATTTGCAGTCTTACCCACAATTCTGAAACTTAAAACCCTGAATTCAGGAGTTATTTGTTGAGTTAGTTACTTGAAAAAGCTGATCAGAATTGTTTGCCTTCACTGGTGGCCCACACCTGTAATGGCAGTGTTCAAGAGGATTGCTTAGTTTGAGGCTATCCCAGGCTACATAATGATTTCAAGGCTAGCCTGAACCACAGAAACTTGAAAACGGGTGGGCGGGACCTGGGGGGTGGTGCCTCTTATCCCAGCACTTGGGAGACTGAAGCAGGAGAATCTCTTTGAGTTCAAGTACTGCCAGCATTGCATAGCAAGACCTCAGATGTGTTGCCCATAGTGCAACTAAACCTTTTTCTGTGGAAGTGAGTGGTGTGCTTGATTATCATTGCTTGCTAGAAACTGTTAGAGTGTTCAGCCGGGCGTGGTGGCTCACGCCTGAAATCCCAGTACTCGGGAGGCTGAGACAGGCGGATCCTTGTGAGTTCGAGACCAGCCTGGGCTACAAAGTGAGCTCAAAGCCAGCCTGAACGGCATAGTGAGACCCTGTCTCTAAAAACAGGGCTGGGGATGTAGCTCAGCAGTCTAAGCGCCTGCCCGGCAAGCGCAAGATCATGAGTTCAATTCCTGGTGCCACAAAAAAAATAATAATAAAAAGTGTTAATAGTATAGGGCAACAATGGCAAATCTTTTAGAGCTTTCAGTGTGGTGACAGCTCATTGTGGCACATAGGTTCACCACCACTGGTATAGGATATATATATATATACACCATACCTTTACATAAAGACAAGCAACCGTGAATCTTAAATAGCTCCCCTCAAGAGTTCAAGTAAGGGATTGTAGAACTGTACAATATGTTGACTTAGCACTTTTCTGTAATTCTGTGTATGATCTGTTTGGATCCTTTGACGTTTCTCATCTTTTAAAGCTAAACAGCTTTTAGAAGAAAAAGGTACAACCTGCATTTCATTTTATCTGTTTAGAGTAGATTCATAATTACTAAAGGACATTCAACTGGTGCATATAGTACAATGTATTTATTACTATTTTTGTACTTACAGGAACCTTGACAAATCTGATCCTATGGGAAGGACTGAGATAAACATGAAGTGTAGAGCATAGAAAAAATTGTTAGGCCTATTATGGTGGTTGGGTAAATAATCCTGGCAAAAAATAACTTCTGCTTTAGACACCTAAGAAGTTAACAGTATTCCCCAGCCAGCGTTTATTCCTGTCATTGAGAACTTGACATACTCATGCTAGCTGTAAAAGCTATGTATGACAACCCTGAAAGTTTTGTTTGTAGGGATCCAGAGAAGCATTTTTCCCACTATTATAAAAATCATTTGGTGCTTCACCAATATACAGAAATGAATACCATATAAATTGTGCTGGGCATAGTGGGACATAACTAATCCCAGCACTCAGAAGGCTCAATACAAGATCGAGGCCAGCCTGAACTATGGAGCAAGACCTTGTTCAGGAGGAAAAAAGTGGGAGTTGGTACTGGAGATTGAACCTAGAGCTTCATGCATGGTAAGCACGCACTCTGTGCTGAGCTTCACCTCCATCCCAATTTGTAACATTTTAGTAGATGTTGGACTGGGTTCTGAAGAAGTCTTAATGCCTTTATCGTAAGATGATCATTTAGGTGGGTATGTAAGGGGAAAGAACAGTTCCACTGGATGCTTTCTCTTCATCTTTTAATACAAAAAAGTAATACTTGAGGGCCAGGTTAAAATGTCTCAACTCCTCTATTGATAGAATTGTTAGTATCTAAATATACTGGAAACATGACATCCTCTAAGATACTATACTCATCTCCGTGGCATACACTTAGAACAAAAAAGCTTTAATTTGTAGGGGTGCTGAAAGGTTATTTTACTGTGTTCTATCCTGCTTATGTAAATAGAAATTTTTGGCCACTAGAGGGAGAAGGAGGTATGTCAAAACCAACCAGGAAATTATCCCTACTATAAAACAAGTTGGGAGACCAGCCACCTTGATCCTCTGGATTAACTCTTAAGGTTAAAAATGATTTGGGTAATGTTTCTTTTAACTTAACACTTCATTTGTCAAATGGTACCCTTTCTCTTTTCAGTTATTGGGTCTGTTTTGAGTGGTGCTTACCTTTGTAGGTACCTAACTTCTGTAAATCAGTATAATACCCAAAATGCTGAAGATAGCATCTACTAGTTTTTGTGTCCACCATGACATCTAGGAAATAGGCCAGGATTGTAAAAAGTGTGTACAGGAATAGGTGTGCTACAAAAAACTTAACATTGATCATGTACCAGGGAATGTTTTCAAGGGCCTTTTTATCACCAGTGTGAAGCAGATTCAGGAGTGGTGATATATCAGTAAAATTATTGCTAAGTAGCGCTTAGTGATAGTTCTAAAACCTTGTAAAATTAGCTTTTTCATATCTTAGGCCCTTGACAGTATCCTGTGATCAAAAAATATAAACCAGGCACTATGGCACCTGCCAGGCAATGTGGTATGTACCCCACCAACTCAGGAAAAATGTTTACATGGGTGTTTTGACCTTTGATATTTTAAGAGCTTAAGCTTAATGGGAATGAGTTTGGCTTTTGCCATTCCTGTCACCCCTGGTGTCTCCAAGTTTATTTTACTAAAAATGAAAAGTATACACTTCATTCTGTCACTAAAAATAATTATTAAAGTTTTTAGGCTCAAAAGATGGGAATATAATTTAGTGGTAAAATGCATGCCTAGCATATGTGAAGCCCTGGGTTTGATTGCCAGTACCATAAAGTTTTTAGGCTCACTGAATGGGTATTTGTCATCAAGAAGGTAGGTATGAAAATACAACACTGAAAGTGTTAGAAACTTGTCTTTTGAATAAGAAAATATCAAAATGAACAAATTTTGCAGGTTTTGTTTTTAGGAGAGAAGAAACTGACCATATGAAAAATTTCCTTGAGTACTAAGCTAACATGCAGGAGGATACAGATGGTAGTTACCAATGTATGCAAATTGGATGGATCCTAATCTTAGTCCTACAAATGTCAGCCCTGGTGTCTGTTTTTAATAGTTGAACTTGTCCAAAAGTCACCCAGAATCTACAAATGAGAATCCAGAATTCCCTTATAAAAGAGAAGGCTAAATTTATACTGTGAAGACTGAAGGCTTGGCAAAAGTGTTCTTTGAGGGGATGGGGGTTAGGGAGCATTCATGTGGAAGGTTGGGGTAAGTTACAGGAATGGACTGCAGCATCTGCTGAACAAAAGCCTACATCCTTTAAATGGAACTTGAAAGTTTTAGACTAACTTTGAATTATGTAGCACCCAAATTATGTAGCACCCACATCTTGTTAGGAATATAGAATATTGATCAATAATATACAGTGAGCATATTGCGCAGCAGGGCCCAAAATAGCTCCTTTGTCAGCTCCTTTGTCCTCTAAAACCAGGTAATAAACTGCAGCAATGTGATAGTCAAGTTCTATATTTAAGCATAATGTCATTGTACCCATGACTTAGGCTAAACCAGAGGTTTTGTTTACTTGGGAAATACAGTTTTTAAAAATTTATTTGGATTTTTCTCCATCTCCGTTGTCTTTAACCTAAATTCATCACTGAATTACTACATTTACTAAAGTGTTTCAAGTTGATTTCAGCAACTCCAGTCTTCAAGTTGTCAAGTGTGACCTTCCTCAAAACATTGTCACTCCCTTCATATGAATCAGTGATGGACTGACTATATTCTACTTTTCCAGTTTATCAGTACTCTTAAATCACATTTTCTGGGCTGGTAACTACTTTGTTGTTTTGCTTCTGTGTCTACTTATGTTCTGCACACACACCCAGCAGTCTTCCAGCTGCCTCAAATCTGAACATTCTCAGAGATTTGACTTAAGTCGCACTTCTGCATCTTCAAAAAGAAAACTACTAAAGCCCTTTAATACCTCTTTTCAACATTTAGTCCCCTCGCAATTTCTTACTACTGTTGAATTTTTTATGTGCATACCTGTATGTCCCAGTGAGCCAAATGTAATGCTGACAGTTTAATAAATTTTGATAAGAGGTAAAAATAACCACCTACTCCCTGAAAAAGTGCTATAGAAGTCTTGTTTTATAAAATACTGGTTAATTGGATTATTGGAGAAAATATTTAAATCCCAATATTTGATCAAATAATTTCTCATTAGAGGTGAAGCCAGGGAATTCAAATTCATATGCTAGTCTAAGCTCAATTGGGAGGGCGTTACATTTTGGTGGTTTGGTTTGGTTGAGATTAACACATGGTCTCACTATCTGGTTCAGAATGATTTTGAACTCACCATGTAGGTCAGGCTGATAATCAGTGATCTACCTCATCCTCTGCAGGGATTACAAGCATGTGCCACTATGCCCAACCTTTAGAATGTAGAAAAATTTTGTTGTAAGCTGTGTACACTTACTTCAGTATAGATTGCCAAGAACTAATGGTATTGTTACCTTGAAGACTAAGCAGCAGCACTTGCTGCTGCCTCTTAGATCTCTGTATCATTTTTTTCTTGATTCTTTCAAAGGAAATCTTAAATTGATTCTGAATTTATTGGCCCTGCCTCAGTGAGAATCCCTAAAGATTGCTCACTGAGTTTGAGTTATTTTGTTCTTTTTTTGTGTGTGTGGCACCGGGGATTGAACTCATGACCTTGCGCTTGCCAGGTAGGAGCTTAGACCGCTGAGCTAGATCTCCAGCCCTATTTTTTTAATTGACAGTTAGCTTTAATACATTCTCACCAGCTTGAAACGTCAGTTGTACATGAATGACTGTCCCATCAGGTGGATTTTTGTAAATTTTTTTATTAAAAAGTGATAAAAGTGACTAGGTCCATTTGTACTACCAGTGATAGAAGTTGTCCATGGGACAGTTGTGCATGGACCAAGCTACCTGGCAGTGAGACATACAAATTATGGTCCCATCATGAACATGTTAACTACCCTGGCAGTGGTAGCATGCAGGCCACAGTAGGCTGTATCATTGAAAGCGCGAAAGTGTCCACAACCATCACTGCTAGACTACAAGTAACTCCGCATTATAGCTATTAAAAAGTCTGGCCCTTGTTGATCAGCTAATAACGAATTTTTTTTTTTGAGACGGCCTTGCTATGTATTTCAGGGGGTCCTTGAACTCACTGTTAAGTGCAGGCTGGCCTTGAATTTACAGCAATTCTGCCTCCCAAGTGCTTGGCTTATAGGCATGTGCCATCACACCCAGCCTGAAGTTTTTTTAGATTTTTTATTAATACGTGTTTGCAGTACATAATGATTACATTCATCATGGGGAGTTGGTACATGTATAGACCACATGTATAGACCACATTTTTATGTCCCCTCCCCTGGCTCAGTTATTCTTGAACTAATTGCACTTTATTTCTGGTTCATGTTCATATAGTGTTACATGTGTCTGCATTTATATATCACGTTAAGCTATACTTGATACTTGTTTCATATGTATTTTGTTTCTCCTAGGTACATAGTGAACTCTGGGGGCTAGTGTGTTAGCAAAATCTGAGGCAAGTATGCAGTGTAGTTTAGATGAGATGCAGGTGACCCACTGATCAGATTGGGCTTTTTTTTTTTTTTTTTTTTGTCTTTTTGAGATAGGGTCTCACTGTGCAGTTCA
>RJWT010022869.1:0-17030 GCA_004365215.1 Cuniculus paca | reverse complement strand
CTCAAATAATTAGTTAAAAAAAAGGGATTCCATTTTTCACTAAATAAAGGCCATCAAAGTGTTTGTGTTATTGTGATTAAATCTGATGTGTTCACCAGGTTGGACTCTTAATGGTGCATGAACATACCAGAGAAATGCCTGACTTGCAGCTTTCATTAATTACCGTATTGTATAACACAGGTTTTATTTTATTCTATGACATTATAAGATGGCTAGAGAAACCAATTATTAAACTCTGTAGATTCCTCCCTGAGCACCACAGCCAACAGGATATTCCTGAAAATATTAGAAAAGTAGCAAATCCTTACACAGGGGATAGAAGTGATACATTTAGGTATTTACAATTATGAATGACTTCTCATTAAATTGGGAGGTGGTTGTTTGTTGAACTAAGTCTTGAGAATTTATCTCTCCAACCCAAGCCTCATGTCAGTACTGCCTGAAAGAGCAAGAAGCTGAAAGATTTGCATTTTGCCAGAGTGTTTATATTTCAGCATGCCCAAGTCCACTAGTAGTACCGAGCAAGTATTTTACCATATTCTTAAGGCCAGCTGTACAGTTTCGAGAAAACTCTTATAGCCAAATAGTCTACTGTTACAAACACAGTCTCTTAACTGCCACAATGTAATGCACTTTGAATGTGCTATCACAGTGTACAGTACCACAGGTTTGCCAGTTCTAAAATGTATATCACGTTGTGTCTGAAAAGTGACAGAGAACTGAACAGGATCTACTTGAAGTACCCAGGAGTTTGCGTAAAATGCTGAATAGGGAGATAAGTAGTCAAATAAACTCTTCCCACTTGCTAGCATCTGTCATGCATAGATAATGCACCAAGAGTGCACTAGGAGATAAATTCTATCCATTTGCACTTATGTGCACCTACAAATTTTCTTATATTTGTATTCCCATAGAGAGTAGGTTTAAAAGACCCAGATGAAAAGTTGACTGGGCTTTCACGTATTCTTTTCAGTAGTTTCAAAGCTAAAGTACCTTAATTCTTGGGACTTATTAAGGGATATTACTTATTCTCTTGCTCTTGTTGACTGACACTTCAATTGTTCTTCATTAAAAATTTAGACAATATTGATCTAGATTTTCAAGATATTATTTTAAAAATCAGTGAAAGTTATTAAATTTAACGTACACCATATAACATCAAAATTATATATATGTGTGTGTTTGTGTACCATATACATAATAATTATTTGACTTGAGTTTGGTTCATGTGTTCTTCATTATGAAGTTTTAAATTTTGATTCTGTGCTTTCAGTCACCAGATAACTTCATTTTCTATATATATTAGTGTAATAACCTACACTTCAGTCCACCAAGATTTCTTTAAAGAACTAACCTTTCTTGTTGTTGTTGTTATTGTTGTTGTTGTTGTTATTGTTGCTGTTTCCAGACAGGGTCTCACTATGTAGTTTGGGCTAGCCTGGAATTTGCAGCAATCCTCCTGCCTCAGTCTTACGAATTTTGGGATAACAAGAGTGCACCACAATGCCTGACTTATCTTTTTCTTCAACAATTTTTGCTTAGTTGCCTAATTGTATTAAGAATCTGATAATATTTTACTTTATTTTATAAGATACTATATTTAAATCATAGTAGCAAAAAGTTATTTTGCTAAAATGACTTTCGTCTCTCCCTGAATAATCATACAGAGCTCTGCAATACAGAATTCTGTGTCCTAAGATGGGAGTCAGATTGGTAGCTTTGTATTACTGATTTTTATAAAATGATTTCATTTGTTACATTCTGAAATAGTCTTCTTCAATCTTGTTGTTTTCCTCAATATCAGTAACTATATTCTTATACAGTTACCCTGCATCTCTAATTTTGAAATAGTTTCATATCTTCTATGATTCTCAACAAAAGCAAATCATGTGCTATTTTCCCGTATAGGCATTTTTGATCTTCTAGCTCTTGTAGGTGGAGGGGTGTAGGAGAGTGCTTGGGCCTAGTGGGTGGTAAGCACTCTATCACTGAGCTACACCCCAACCACTGCACATTTTATATATTGAGGCCTTTGGAAGTTCCTATATTCTGTAACTCTTGACTAGTCCTACTTTGAAAAGTATATTATTAATTTTTTAATAAGTATAATAAATATCTCTGATCATGTAATAGCACCTACTAAACTATACCTTTATTAAATACTGACTTATTTAAACACATTAAAATACTGCGATGACCAAATACAGATAAATTAGTTGTTCAATGTCACTGAAAAAGTAATTGATCCTAGATTCAAACCTTGTCCTTTTGTTTCTAAACTCTATCATGATGCAAAGGTATATCTTTCCTCTTATCCAAAGCTACTTAAAAAAAAATAAATTTCTGCCTTTTTAGTTGTTTGTTTTAAGATTTTAGGAGGCTCGGACAGTTAAGTGAACAGTGCTTCCTTCTCCAATTCCTGAAGGAATTATGTAAGAATGTATTAACCTCAATGTAGAATGAATGTTTGAACTTGCTTTACAATTGTATGAGTGTTTCTTTGAGGATAGACTTTAACTACCGAGTCTATTTGATGATTTT
Source organism: Cuniculus paca (assembly GCA_004365215.1). Classification (NCBI taxonomy): domain Eukaryota; kingdom Metazoa; phylum Chordata; class Mammalia; order Rodentia; family Cuniculidae; genus Cuniculus; species Cuniculus paca. Next base: position 14,489 of record RJWT010022869.1, on the reverse strand, counting down.
TGTTTCCTTCGTCTTTAACTTTTTGAGTCATTTACAAGATTTTGAATTTATATCACTGTCCTTAAAACTTGTTTTATACACGTATTGCAATACTTGTGCATTTCCTTTTCTAGTGCTTGCTGAAACTCGAATTTTATTTACTTTTATTAGAATATGTATTGTTCCTGATTTATCTTTCCAAAAGACTCTTATTTTATTCCATGTAAATTGTATGATCAGACTTTTTAAGTGGTGACTCTTACACTTGAATTCATAAATAACTTTGCCCATGATATAATAACCTGTTTTTACATAAGCTCATTGCACAAGCACTGTAAAAGCTAAATGAATGCACACATTGGGTAATCTTGACTGTCCTCTATACTACACATTTTCAAGGAGAATGTCAGGAATCATCTGACTGACACATGTTTATACTTGGAAATTTCTCACAATTTACAGAAAAAAATTTCAGGTAAAAGTTAGAACATTATTTCAAACATGTTTCTTTATCATTTTACAGTAAATGGTTGTACAAACTCTCTTTAGGATGTAATACAACATTTGACTCAATGTATAATTTTTTACTCCACCTCTAGTATCATCATGCTAGATTTTCTACATCTACTAACAAGGCATGATATATTTGCAGCTGCAATAAATCTATGCAATTTTGAGATGTCTTTTAATTTACACCAATCTAGAAAAGTGTATTTTATTTTATAATTAAGATCCAGAAAAGTGAATCAATTCCTCTTAGTAAAATGAGAATCAGTGGATTGTAATTTTATATATGATTATCCTAATGTAACATGTGTACTTTCTAAACCAATACTGTGAAACACTGGGGCAAAAGAGAAAATACTAATTTGCCTGAATAATTTTTAAGTCATTAGTCAAAAGAATCATTGACATACACTTGAGTTTTCACCAGCATCACACTACATTCACTGTGACAAGTGCCTTTATCATTAACAACATGTTCATCTGCTCCCAGATACCTATTTGCATCAAATACTATTACTCAAATGGTAGTAAGGAAGGTTTCAATTTGGAGACCTGACTAAATAACAAGGAAGGCTTATAACTGGAAAGATAAAGTGATCTTCCTACCATAGATATTTAATTAAATGGTTATCACAGAGATAAATCTTACTCAACAAGATAACAGTGTTTTTCCCTCAGATATAGTAACAGGTACACTACCACTAATCATTTTTTAATCACCATTAGAGTAACAAAATGAATAGAAACTATAAGAGACTAGGAAGAGGAAGAACAAGGAGGACAAGGAGAATATAAGAAAAAGAGGAAAATGAAGAAGACAAAAAAGGAAGGGAAGAGGAGAGGAAGGAGAAAGATTAAAAAAAGAGAAGAAAAAGGGAAGTGAGGACATGGTAAAAGCAAAAGAGGAAAGAAGATGCTTCTATGAGTTTTTGACTATTTGCTATATGCCAAGTGTAGTATATGACATCTTTGCATACATTTCAATACTAATAAAAACTACCATCCAAAATATGTATTTTATCTTATAATTAAGTAAACTTAAGAATGAATTTGCTCCAAGCTATGTAGGTTAAAGATGGAAAAACAGGAAGCAAAAAAACCACCAATATTTAATTTAGACGTGTATCTAAAATCCTTCTTGAGTGCATAAACTCAATGATAAATTGACCACATTAAGACAATATGGGTGTTATAAAAATATTATTCAAATGAAATCACTACTCAGTTGTATTTTTTATTTCCTTTCTTCATATATTAACTCATCTACAGGTCATTGTCCTATTTTCAAAACCATATGTAGCATGAAGAGTTACCTATTTTCAATTCTCATCATTTGACAGAAAGTACTGTAGCTGTTACATTAATGCATTAACTGACTTTTCAAATGATTGTCTGAAATTTACTCTATGTTCTCAGTTTTAATGCAGTAGAATATTCTCAATATCTGACCTGGCAAGTTTATTTACTGAAGAGTCAATTTGTATTCAAGCTTATTTTGTTTTCTTTTTTACTATTGTAGGATATTATCTTATTCATGCTTAGAATGGGTGTGAATATTCTCTTCAGAATGAAAGATATTTTTCCCTCCATAGAGTTTTGCATTTCCAAAATTTTTATTCTTTTTAATTCTAAAATATTAATAGACATCTTCTGGACTCCGAACTACAAACACTTCCTGTTGGGCCAACAAGTGCTTGTGCAAAGAAAAATAGTGTGAATTTTCTGAACAAAGATGAGAAAAGGCTACTGAGTTTTGAGTTATATTTGTTTTTATGCAGGACATGAATGACAAAATGAACACCAGTAATGTGTAGTGGTCAGCATGAACAAAGACCTTGGGGCATAAATCCAAGAGAAACGTAAGCTTAAACTCTTCATAAGCTCTGATACTTTGCCTTATTGAGAAGAGTTGGTGAGACTTAATAGTCTTGGTACCAGAATTATGGGATAAAACTGTACAGAATTGTAGTGAAAGTCAGAAAAAAACACAACATATATGTGGTTTGAGGCATCAGGCCTCATTATGACCTGACCTGGTGAGTAGAACTAGAACAGATTTTACATCATTTATTTATGATATCTTGAGATCTGTCATCATTTTTAACCACAATTGTTGAAAACTAGACAGTACTCTAAACATGAGTGAGAAAGTGTATGCTTAAAGTACTTGTATGTAAGAAGTTTCACGACTAGGAAGCTGAGTCCACTCCTGTTTGAATCAAATCTTATGTCCAGTATTTATCTACAATATGGAGCTTTCCCTTTCTCTTTCTTTATTCTACTTTCTTTATCTCTTTTCCTTGAATATGTTTAGAAGAGTTTCTGGGATGTTCTAAATCATGATAAGTACCTTGCTTCCTTTTTCTAACAGGAAAATAAATATGTGTTTACTTAATTATATCAGGAGGCAATTCCAGTTATGCCAGTTACTGGCTATTTGTTTTTAGATATAATTGTTCATTTTCTTTCATGGAAAATGAGGAGAAAATGTGCAATCTCATGGTCTTGTTGAAAAAATTAAATTGATAGCTAGAATATAGAAAGTGCAAGTTAACTTTACTGCTACTACATAAACATACATAGGGGCATGGTAAATTGATTTGGAATCATTATAAGAAGGAAAAGGTAAAAACAGAAAAATTAGTTTTCTGTAAAGGAACTTGGTGAAAGCAGTGGTTTTAATCTGGAAGTGCTGAGCCAGAATCAGATGTAGTCCTGTTTCGTTTGGCCAGCACAAGCTTAAAAATAACATGAATAAGAACCAAACCAGCTGGACATAATTTACTAGGCTCTTTGGTTCCATCACCACCATTTACCTGCACCTGGCTTCATTCACACTTTTGAGCCCTAATCTCAGTTCAGTGTGTGAACCAGACTTTAAAATGTGCTCATTAACGTGTGTTCTTCTTGGGTTAATATCTGTCTTCTGATCATTACTTTTTCTTGGCTTCCTTATGCTTTACACCTGCAGAATATAGAAGCAAAATCATAAATTGTGGATTGCATCGTATTTCCTTTTTACATTTTTATTCAGAGGTCTGGAATCAGAACTTAACATTTGTTCCAAACACCACAGACCACTTTTGTAATGCACTCTCACCACGCAGTTAAACACTCTGGCTTGTTGCACCAGTGTTAGAGTTGTGGCTGAATTATTGGCAGGCATTAACAGACACAGCCCTTAGTATCTACTTTTAAGTTCAGGGAGGATTTAGAGTGGTCATATGTGACTTTTTCTGGAAGGGAAGGTAGCCAGAAAAGTATTATTTTTTACAGTTATATTGAGAGATGTCTCAGAACAGCTTTAAGTACTAAAATAGAGATAGGAACTCATTTAATAGCACCTTCGGTATCCTGATTCGTACCAACACAAAGTTGGGACTTTGAGAAAGTATTTACGAGTGAACTCTCCTGAATCACTGATGCCACTTACTGCAGTAACTGATGTCTCCTTGGAGGTTTCCCATCTACTCAATTCGCTCAGCCAGGTTTATGAGATGTGACAGGTTTGTAGTGCAAGGAGATGGCTGCTATTTATACAGGAAAGAGTAAAATCTGACTGTAAACTTAAGGAAAGTTTTGCGAAGATACTTTCTTTTTCTCTAACTTCCTGTAGTGTATTTTTGGGGATGCATATTCAATTTTATCCATCTTGGCATTAAAATCTAATTTTCTCTATTTGGAATTCGTGTTGTTTACAAAATAAGAACTAGCTTATTTTGCACCTACGTACCCAGAATGGTATCACGTAATGGTGTTACATCCCTTCTCTGTCTTGAATGAGATAAGCAATATTTGTAAAATTAGGTATGGCAATTTTTTATATTTATTGCTAATTCTTCCATTTATTGGAGCAATTATTTTCAGTTTGAATATAACTGAGTAGTTTTAATGTCATTTAGCATCATTCTAAGATCTCCTTGAGTGTTTCATTGGTAATTTAGAAAATAAAAGAATAATGTATACTGATTCTGTGAATTTTTTTCTTATCGTTTCATCTTATATACTATTGTCAAATCAAGCTAATGTACCGTTTACCATTTACATGACTTGTCCTTTGCTGTCTCTTTTCTTATTCCTAAGCTCTTACCACAATTGTAGGTGCTCTTACTTCTACAATTTTATTTTTACTTCTATGTATCTTAAGTGTTCATCCTTTATGTGTAAAATATTATTTAGCTCTATTTAATGGATGATAATATAGAGGGTTATAAAGATAGACAACTTGTTCCAGATAACCTCACAGGAAGTGGTAGGAGTCAAATCCAGGCACCACAGTAGAAATATTTGTACTTGTGTACACTGTACTTCAGTGTTTTAATATGGTTAAGATGTAACAATGGAAACTGTCGAAATTATTATTTGCAAAACGTTTCCCCATCCCAAATGCTACCCTTGTTTCCCCATCCCAATTGCAAAGTGTATGAAATTCAAAAACATTTATTTTATATTTAAATCAGTATTCCAACCAGTGTGATAATAGTACATTCCTCATAAGGTATTATACCTGGTGATTGTTAGTGTTTAATTTTTAATAGCATCCGCAGTCATTCGGGAAACCTCGGTGAGGCCCGCGGAGACTGGGAGTCCGCCCCCAGCGAGTCACAAGCACCTGAGAACCATCGCTGAGGCCTGCAGGGACCTGGAGTCCACGCCCTGCAATCATACTGAGAATATGGAATTGCATTTTTCTGAATTAAATTTTTATGTAATTGTCATTAAAGTTACTCCACATACACCCACAGTAACTCCAAACACTTCTGCCTCACTTCTAAACCCTGAAGTTTGTAAGGTCTGTTTGTTCAGAGTTAGAAAATTGTCAATTTAAAATCTCTAAACTTTATGTTCTCATTTTCTTTCATCAACAGCGCACATAATGTGCTTCATAAGATGGCTGTTATTACACAAAGGGTTAATTTTAAAGGGTAAAGAATAATGTTATTGACCCATGAAACGAGAAAATATGACAAAAATCCACTTGACTTAAAATGTTCAAATCCCAAATGTGATAAAATAGTTGGATTTCTTTTCTAAAATAAAATAAAAAAATATCGCAGGAACAATATTATGCAACTCAGTTGGGAATTTAAAACCAATTTCCTACAATTAATTAAATAGTGAACTATTTATTCATTTTATACAGCAAGAAATTCAATTTAAAATATTGAAAACACGCTTCCTTCTGCTATCTCCTTCAAGAGAACTTAGATAATACAATTTCTTTTTTGCCTCAGCTCACAAATGTCTTGGTTTCCATTAAACCTTGAAAAATAAACTTTTGAAAGCCCTTGTTAAAAGACTCTTTATCCTTAATGAAAAAATTACTTTCTACTGTTACTAATATTTTAAAAACATGGAAATGATAATATTATAATAGGTCTTTACAAATTTCCCACTTCATACACAAAAATAAAAACACATGAGCTTTCACACAGTGGATTTATGTTCATTAAATTCAATTTTCTCTTCTGAGTAGTGTACTCCAGCAATTAAAGGGGCCAGGATTATCATCTATTAGCCTTGAATGATTTGTTATGTCACTTAACGATTCTCATCGCCCTTCATAACTTATTATTTGTATATCTGCTGTCTTTTTGTTTCTTCTGTTTCATTAGTCACATGATACTCTTGAATCACCTATTTCCTAAATCTTGCTCATTGTATAGGACTCAAATATATTTGAGATTTCCCTTTACATCTCGGAACAGACTAAAACCTATTATGATATCCTTTATCAAATTACTTTTTATATGTTACAGGAGTTTATTAGTCAACTGTTTCTTTTCACACAGTGGTTGCTCATTATATAACTGTTTAATGAGTAAATTAATAACAAGTGAAATTTATTGTGAAAAGTGTAATTCAAGGCATTTTCATACTCTGTCCCTGAGACAGATTTCCATCACGCAAAGGTAAATAAAATATTTTATTGATGTTTTCCCATCAAAAGTATTAGATTATTTTATCATTTTTATATTAAGATTTAAAAGGTTGTGCTTTTCGTGTGCATTACTCATTATTGTTAACCTTTAATGATATCTGTCATTAGCTTGTGTTCTTTATTTAGAATGCAGAAATTCTTTATGCCTTCAATTATATCAGTTTCTCCTTGAATCACAGTCATTGTTATGATAGTTTGAAGTGTAATTATAAGTATATGACTCATTTTCCTTGCCATTAAAACTTGAAACTTGGAATGTTTTTCCCTTTATCTTTGACAATCAACTCACAATCAGATCAATTTGTAATGTTAACACATTGGCTGATATTCTAAAGACATTGTCTACTTCCTTCTTCACATATAATCTATTACTGTGGAAGGTAAGTTGTTTTTTTTCCTAAATGTAGTTGGAACAGTTGTACACTGTTATGGTTTGTAGGTGCCCCTCTCCCCCAAGTCTCATGTAGTCATGGAAGTGGCTGAATCTAGCATTTGCAATTGATTCATTGTCTAGTGCTGGGATTGGCGGTGTAAGTTCTGCACCCACCTAAGGGTGGAGGCAACATACAATGTAAGGTCTTAATGGGGGCGTGTTTTTCCCCTCTTTGGTGAAGGTCGCTCTTGTTACTTGCAGGGGCCATGAATGGCTGCCCCCTCAGTCACACCACCCTGCCTTGGAACCAGCTGAGTATGGACTAAAACCCCCAAAACTGTGAGAAATAAACCTCTCCTTACTCCATTTTGGGTGTCAGGTATTTTGTCTCAACAACGAGAAAAAAGTAACAAAGACATCCACAGAACTATATGAGTATCTATCAGCAAACAAAATGGTTTATGTCAACCCAGAAAACAGATTTTTATGGAAATCCTCATAGAAACGAACTTCGTGCCTTATGTTTAATGATGAACTGTAAGAACATACTGATTATTTGGAAGGACCCTGAAATTATGTGAAAAATCTATAAAACTTCTGTCATATTCTTGAATGTTAGTCACAACTCAGCCAAACACCTTGATTTAGTCAACACACCCACAAATCTAAAGTGCTTAGTGAATTTCACTGTAATTCTACCATTCTTCACTGTAATATTTTTCTACATCTATGATTGAACAGTATTTATAGAATATCTTCAATTTCTAAATAGAATAAAATCTTACAAAATGTAAAATTCAAAATAAAAACAAATTTTATTATAGTATTTAAAGTTGGGTGAAACAGAATAAATCATTTTATAATTTAAGAATTGTAGTATCTCACTTTTTATATTGAAGAAAATTAAAAACTACTTCATTAACAGCATCTTACTTGAATTTAAAAAAGTTCTTAGCCACCAGAATTTTAATCTGAAGCAACACTTTAATAAGTTGTTTTTTTGGAACATTAATGCTCTTCTTTCTGTCCATACTGATGTTTCATTCACATGCTAAGTTTAATAATTTCAAAATAGATTTACTTCTCATATAGGAAACTAAACTGAAGGTGCATTGTGAACTCTGTTCAACTTAGAAGGAAAGTAATTTATAGAAAGTAAGAAGCTAATCAAATACTATTGTGTTCGAGTCATTATTTCCTAACTTCAAGGACAGCACTCTAAAATTCTCCCTAGTATTGAGCTTGCAATCCTATGGGTAAGTAATGGCATCGTAATTACTTCAAGCTCTAGATCAATCACTTCTCTGCTGACTTTGGATGGCAGAAGAACATATAACATTGATTTTCCTCATCTAATTCATCTTTTTATCTATCTGTTTAGATTCACTTTTTCTATTCAGTCTTTACTAAAATACATTTTAAAACCTGCTGTTGATTTTTCTAAAGATTTCTCTTATGTTTTATATTGCCCAGAACTCTATGCATAGTGTCAGAATGTTTACAAAGAAATAAAATAGTTTGTGATATTTGTGATGCAGGATGTTAATTTACACTACAGAAGTGGAAGTGTACTGTCTCTGTTATAGGCCTTCAAAGAGGGGAATGAGCGATGGAGATAAGCATTTTTGGAAGATTGGTAAGAAACAGAGGCAACATTTATTTAGAGCGTCTGTAAAAATATACTTAAAAATTTACCAAGTTTGATGGACAATTTTATTATTGTACATTTAGAGACCTTACTAAATGAACTTCAATTCCAAGCACAAACAAAATGAACAATTATTTATACCATTCTTTTTCTGGGTATATTCTATCATTTTAATATTTATTCTCTTTGTATGCTTTAAAAATATTAAAAGAGATAAGGTATTTGGCTTTCCTGAAATATTGTAATGAATGTTGCCAGATTTTGTTTTGTTTTACTTTGTTTTTTTTGGTACCCGGGATCAAACTCACTATGTTGCGCTTAGCCAGGCAAGTGCTTGAGCGGCTGGATGTTGCCAGTTTTATAGCTACTGTATGAAATAACTGCTAGCAACGCACTTTAAAATTGTTTCTACATATTTGAATAATCCTTATACAAATGATCAACTTGGAGAACTTGGGGCAATTATGTACTTTTCTATGTCTCTGCATTCACATTTGTAAACGGAAATTGCAATAATATGTGTACTATAAAGTTGTTATGGAAGCTAAATGTTATGGAGGCTAAATAACTGTCATGATATATAATTTATTTCAATGTGCGATGTCTCCTATATAAGTTAACTACTATCATAAAATAGACATAGGAATGAAAAGGTAATCAGGTAGACTTTAATCAAATATGAGGAGCTGGTTGGTTTTCTTTTGCTATTTTCCTATAAATTAAATCTCATAAAATGCGAGAGCCTCTCTGTTATATTTTAAAATAGAAATTGTTTGATGAATTTCCAGAGATGTTTGTAAACGGCAATGGGAAGTTGATCTAATGTTACAAGAACTTTCAGACAGTGAATTTATTAGTCAGAATCTTTTAATTTGTAGGCAAAATAAATTGAAAAAGAATCAGAAAATTGGGGAAAAAAATAACATTCCCAAATATATACATAATCAGAAGAAAGAATGAGCATCTCTAGAGAAGGCAACTCAGAGATCTATCTTGGTCTTAGGCAAGACATTAATTCAAAGACTGTCACTAAATTACATCACTCAGTATTTTATATCCTTTTCTCTAAATGTGAGCATTTTTTATTAACTGGAAACTGTTCAGCTTATATACACCTGAACTGTTACCACAATTCTTTTGATGTCATATTTATAAAAGAGTAGAGAGAAGACATATCCCCACCCAGATGCATGACATACTATTTAGAACAGGTGATGTGTATGTACTTGGGGTAAATTTCACTGTCTCTTTTTCTCTAGGTCATGTAGTTTGATAAATATTTCTCCAATTGACTTAACTTTTTCTCATAAAAACCAGCTGACTGTCAAATCCGATAATCTTTACTGAATCTGCTTCTAATTTGAAAGAGTTGATTTTTAAATAGTGTAACTAGATTTGTTATAGTGTTATTAGGTTTTTTCTTTGTGTACTCAAAACTCTTTTTGTCTGACCATGAATCTTTGGTTGCCTCCAGTGATAGCTTTCTCTTTTGGTAACACATAAGCTTTTTCTTTCTGATTGTGTACTCTTTGTGAGCAATTTCATTGAAAATATGGAAGGGATGGTACCTCTTGCTTAAAATGGAAACTTAAGAGACATCTGGTATGCTTCCCCACTTTTAAATTTTAAGATTATCAAAAATAGATTACTTTGATTAAATTGTAAATATTTCTTTAAAAATACCAGTTTTCCCTGTCATTCATTCCTCCTATCAATATGTTTATATTTACTGTGCACCTACAATGTAATAAATATTGCACAAAGATACTGGGACAAGAACGGGGAAAAACCACCATGCACTTACGATTCAGCACAGCAACTATACTACTTTACACATATAACTCACAAAATATTTATGTACTAACAAAAATAAGGCAGTGACCAGAACAAAATAGAGTTTTATGATTCAAAAATATTCATGGACAATGATTGACTTGCTAAACAATGAGACCATTCAGTCATGTGTTAGAAAGATACTGGCAGCATGAATGGGCCATTAAGTTTATCATCTTCTGCTCCCACCTGTATTCAGACAACAGCGTTTTGATAGTGTCATTGCAGGCAAAACAATTTGATCTTTGTACACACCCTTAAAACACTTCCGAGGAGTCTACCGTACTATTTCTATGAAAAATAGTTCGCGTTCTGAGACCTAACTTTCTATCCTATCTCCTTATCTTTTATACATTTTTTCATGATATTGAAAATGCCAATTTGTGTTTATTCTACATAATTTCCATCTAAACTTGCTAACGCATTTCTGTAACATTAATAAATACGGAATCTCGACTGCACATTTTCTTACTAATCATGAATAACCTAGAAGCATCACTTTATTTTTTTGCATAATTTTATATATGCCTGCATTATAATATTTTTTTCTATTGAAGCAAAACACCATTTTTTGGTATTTATTGCAAGCTTATTTAACAACTTGCTACACTCATTTATGTGCTTTGTGTGGTATCTTGGTATTCAAATATAAGTTAATTATTAAATTAAAAGTATTTAAAATATTATACTTAAATATATATTTATTTATCTTATGCAAAAGCTTTACTTATTTAACAGTTGTAAAAGCTAGCAATTAATTTCAGTATAACAAGAATTTTTTCAAGTATTGAATTTTAATGACAATTCTATTTTTTTTTTATTATTAAGCTTATTTGTTGAGAGATTTATGCCTGTCAGTTTGAACTATCCCACATCCAAAATCTAACATGATAGAAAAATGCATACATGAGTTAGGGTGCACATGGAAATCAATTTAAGTAAGTAAATTGTTTATATATTAATGTGATTTGTGGCGACCCTTTTGTTTTCTAGTTGGAAAATGTACCCCCTTTTTCCCAAGAGGTGATACTACGTCCTATTTCCCTAATGAACTGTCTAATATTTTGCAATTTCTGGCCAAATAACAAGGTGATATAATTGTGTCATAGTAAAAATAATGAAGCTGGATTAAATATCTCTCCTGGTTGGATTCCTTTATTCTTTTTCTTTGCTTTCAATTCCCAACAGTGAAACTTATTTTAAGGAGTTTTGCTCTTTAATGATATCTGCTCATGAAACTTAACTGTTGGGGCTTAGACTTCCACTATAAGTTTCTGAGCTGTATTGCAGCTTAGGGAATAGTGAGATATAGAAAATAATGAGACAAATTAATTTTCTTTTCCCAGAGGTACTATATTCCCCATAGCTATCACTCAGAGGACAACTTCTTCTCTGAAAGATTGATATAAAAATAATTTATGTCAGGCTAAGAGGCAGAGCAAATCTATCTGCCTGGAAAAGCACATAAATGTCTTTAAGAAAAGAATAGTAGCTTTTGGAGACAGTGCTTCTTGGTAATTAGGGATGTTTATTATCCTTGTCAGGCTTTAACAATCAATTTTGGAATTATATAATGAAAACAATTTCATTATTTAATACATGATTATGCCATCCAGGTCCTTATATAAATTAGCTTCAGATAATTCACAAGTTGCAGGTGAATAAGCTAGAAGATTTTTTTTTTGGTTAAAATAATGCAGAGATAATTACAAAATACTGAAAATGAACATCCTACTAAGGTAAAAGGAATAGTACATTCCTAGGTGTTGAAAAGACCAAGTGGGATCATTTAATTCATTTCTTTTCTCCTAAAAAATAATGCCACTAAATCAAGCATCATAAATGATAACTCATTATAACTTTAACAAATACCTCATGTAGTATTTTATATTTTACAGTGAAATCTCTTAGATACTTAACCACTTCATTTTTATGTGAATTATGATACTTGTTAACATGTTCTTGGTAAATGGTTTGATATAATATCACTGATAGAAATATCACAGAAAGGAAGCATCAACATCCAATGACTTCAACTGCAATAAGGACAAATTAATAATAAGGCTGCTTATGGAGTACCTAAATTTATTATTTTTTGAATTGAAATAACTTTCAAATAAGACAACTAGCATATTTGCTTACATAAAATTCATTTTGCCTATTCATTTGTATTATTCCAATATAGAAAAGTAATACTCATGACTTATCCTTGGGCTCTGAGCCAGAGGCATGTTTGTTTATTCTTTCTCACTGTATTTGTTCTCTGTAAGTGTCCAGATTGCAGGATTAAAAATGTAGACACCTACAGACTAACTTAATTTTAAACCTTTACTAAGTAGTTTCTTTTTCTGTATAATTTTGATGAATTTATTTTTATTCTAGTTAGAATAGTAACAAAATATTGTTTTAGGTTTTAAATTTGACTTTAATAATATTGATTTCATGATTTTAATTCATTTGAAAGCTAGTATGATGCTCTTATTTTAGTTGCTTAGCTCCAAATTTATCATCATATCAAGGGCATGTTAACAAGTATCATAATTCAGTCATGTATATTAATATAATTGGTGTCTATAGCTAAGTTTTTCAATTTAGTTGAGAGAAAAGTCCAACATCTGACAAAGATCACATGATATTTGGGAAGGAGATGCGAATTTGAAGTTAAATTTTGATTTTCGAAGTGCATTCTCTAACATTGTAGTCTTCCAGAGTATTTGCCAATTTTAGCATCTTTTAGTCTCTAAGATTGTGGGCAGTTTTTACTGAACAATCTTTAAATTTTATCAAACCTATTGTCTGATAAAATAACAAATTAGTTGAATTTTTATGCATATGAATATTACTATAGTCACTTAAAATTCAATAGATGTTGCTTTTTTATGTAGCTTGTAATGGTAACACCACATGGATTTATGTCTATCTTATATGACCCTTTGTGCTACAAATATTACTTAATACACAATTCTACTAAAAATCTGTATGAGCTATTTTACACAAAATGTGAAAACTGGAAGTCTTTATCATTTCTTATCTCCAGCAACAAGTTCTGTCTCTACATGCTAAAATTAAAACATAGCAAAACAAAACAAACATAGAAACACTTTTAAAATTTAAAACTTTACTTGCATTTTCTTCACATTGGTACCCTTTTGAGACAACAGTTTACACAGAATAGTACATATGAATTTCATATATATTGTCTTGGTTACTTTCTCATTGCTGGAAGAAAATACTTGACATCCATGAGTTAAATGAAGAAAGACTGCTCACAGTTTGTAGAGGTTTCACTCCATAATCGGTTGGCTCCAAGGCAGAGTGTCATGGTAGAGGGAAAACAGTTCATGAATTGGCAGTGAGGAAGCAAAGAAATTTCTTTCTTTCCATTTAGGCTACTAGCCTATTGGTTGATGTCACGCACATCTAGTAAGCCCATTCACCTGCTCCCATAGCTATGTTAAACCAATCCACGGACTAATACATTTATCATACATCTATGATGAAGTCACTTCCTGGAACCCTATTTATGAGCTCGGGAGACTATGTAGGAGCATCTAGTTATGAACAATAATATTATTCAAGAAAAGGTAAAATGTAAAATCATATATATTTGAAAAGTTGATTTGGAAATAACTTTAATACTATAATGTTAGGAAAGAGGCTACAAAATAAAACAAGTCATAATTATAGGGAAAAATTGCCTTTAACTATTACTGTAGATATAAACACTTAAAAGCAGAATTACTGGATTCCGAATACATCTTGGAGACGCATGGTAAAGTTTAGGTCAAGTAAAAAAAAAATTGATGTATATTCATAAAGTATACACAAGAATAAATATAATGTAAACCTCTGCTCCTGAGTGTGTCAGAAGAATGACTGTTCTTGAAATATTCTTTTAGTTACAGAAAATTCTGATATGAATTTTAAGATTCAAATAATTTTTATTAGCAAAAATATAGATATTTTCAAAATACATGCTGATATTTTCATATTGAAGCAAGAAAAAAGTCACAAAAATTCTTCTTGTTAAAGAACAAAGATTATTAAAAACTTACAAGTATTTTGAAAAAAAGAAACATTCTTTGTAAGCAAGGTAATCTATTTCATAAAAAATTATTTAAGAATTAATGAGGTAATAAACAATTTTATTTAACTCGACCAATGTGTATCAAGAAACATACATGTGTTTTTCTTAACAAAGAAAAAAA
>RJWT010022868.1:0-17033 GCA_004365215.1 Cuniculus paca | reverse complement strand
CCTTCTCCAATCAGGGGTCCTTCGTGGTTGGGAAGTAATGGCTGAACTCTTCTGAAAACAGACAGAACCAGCAGGGAGAAAGAAGTCCTGATTCAGTTTCTTTCCAAAAATCTCTGCTGATGCTTGATATGTGGCAAAAACCTCAATGTTCATTTGATGCTCCCTTAATTCCGGTTTGACTTTGAATGCATTCACTTTACTGCTGTTTGAGCGAAGTTGTTCACCAGTGAAGTGACAGGTTGAGTTTACTGAGCAGGTTGACTCTGTCCCACAAATAAGCAAGTTTGGGACCCATTCTGTGTCAGTGAAATATGCTGCCAGTGGTTACTGTTTTCTAAAAGAGATCACTGGGATAGACCTTGGAAATCCAAACCTCTGGTTAATGATCTCTACCTTCAGAAAGCCATCTCTCTCGTGTGTGTGCGTGCGTGTGTGTGTGTGTGCATGTGTGTATGTGTGTGTGTGTGTATCTATAAGAGAAGATGAGAGTTCTTTATGTCCATTCCCTCACACAGTTATGTGACAGGAATGAGTTAAGGGCAGATACTTTAATGTGGTTGACAATTTTAATCACATCCTACAAACATTGCTAATCTCTGGTGACATTTTCCAGCCAGCCAGCATTGCTCTATGAATGACATAGTGCATAAGTTCACATTCAGAGGTGACCTCTTTGACTTCAGTAGTGAAAACTAAAAACCTGTTCAGTCATGGCGATCACCCCATTTGTCCATCTGTGCATATATTGACACAAAATGACCAATTCCATTTTCCTGATATGTAATCATTTAAGATTTGAATAGTTCTGCAGCTGTGGTTTTTGTTGGCAACTAAATTGTCTGTAACATATCCTGATACGCACCTCCCTGAACATTTATAAACTACACAGAAACAAGCACTCTAGCTTTGTTGTCAGGTTTGGTGGAACTCATCAACCTGGATTCTGTTCCTTTGTGACTCACTGGTCCTCTCTAACAATTGTGCCACAATATCTATCAACTTAGTTATGGTGCCAGACAAAAGAGAAACATATGCCACATTTTGAACTGCAGCCTCTCCAAAAAGTTCTGGGCAAATGTCTTTAGTGGCAGACAGGATCAACTCTTCACCAATAGTAAAAGCTTCTTGGCTTTGCAGTGCAGTGGGCCGTTAAGAATGATGCTCTCAGTGCAGACACATTCAGCGAAGTGGTTACCTTCAACAATTGCTTCTGTTCTTTGTGTTCAAGTTTGTTTTCCCTTCTGAAAACCTTCAAAGTCTTGTTTTTTAGTTCAGAGTGATTGTTCTTCATGTAGTGAAGCAGTTTTGAAGGTTTCTTGGCTTTGCTGGATAGCTTTCCACCGCCCACTACACAAAGGACTTAGAGAATGTTAGTCACCTAGCCAATGAATCTGTAATTAAAGAAAGACTCCTGATTTTCCTTTAAGTGCAGCTATCTTTTTGTTGGCAGTCCTAGTGTCTTCTGCTGTCTTATCCTTGGATCTTTCCTCCTTTGCAAAGAAGCTCTTCAGCGATGTTTGTTTTTGACTCAGTTTGTTTTGTACTCATTATGGCTAGGGTTAGCCAAGGGCTTACCAAGACTGAATGAGACAAGTAGGCAGTGCAGCAAAGAGGGGCAGTTAGAAATGGTAAATAAAATAATGGGTAGACTAAAATAAATCTCAGATTCTGACTTAAAGACTGCCACCAGATGCAGTTGTACAATTGGAATACATCAACTTGGTACTATAAGGCCTGCTATTAGATGTCATTTAATTGTCATCTGCTACTTACTGATAGAGTTTTGATACCAGTCAGCAGACAGTTGACTTATTAAGGTCTCTGTGCAGTCAAACCTCTCTGCTAAGGTTAATCTGTATGTGCAGCTGCTCTCCAGTACTAGCATCACTGCCTCATCTCCACCTCAGATTATCAGACATTAGATTCTCATAAGGAGTACACAATCTAAATCCTTCACATGTGCAGTTCACAGTAGGATTCATGCTTCTATAAGAACCTGAGGACAATGCTGCTATGACAGGAGCTGGAGCTCAGGCAGTGATCCAAGTGATGGAAAGAGGCTGTAAATACAGATGAAGTTCCACTTGTTGCCTTCCTCTTATCTCCTTGTGTGGCCAGGTTCCCACGTCAGGGACTCTGCTCTATGGGCACAGTGTTGCAAAGCTGGGATGTTTGGTAGGTTAGGTGTGTTCAATGCATTTTTCACTTCTGACATTTGCAATTGCCATGGGTTTATGTGGACATAACCCCATCATAAATCAAGGAGCATCTGCACCTCAAGTGAAGATTAGACACCTAGACAATTCTGAGGGAATAAGATGCAGAAAGGATGTGGTAGACAAAGCAATTGCACCCACATATATCCACCTCTAATCCAGGCACCTGTGACTATGATATCTTGCACGGCAAATATCACTTTGCAAATGCCATTAAGTTAGGACTTGAAGTGTGAAAATTATCCTGAGTTACTGAGGTGGACCCAGTGCAATCTCACAAATTCTAAAAGTAGACAAAGGGGGCAGAAGAGGGAAAGCAGAGCAGGTGCGATGACAGGAGCAAGATGTAAATTATGTCATGTGAAAAGGACTCGGTCTGCCATTGCTGACTCTGAAACTAGAGTGTGATTCATGGAGTGTGGGAAGTTTCCAGAAAACAGAAAAGGGAAGAGACCAGATTCTACCCGAGGGCTTCCAGATGGGAACTCAACTTTGCTGACATCTTTTCTTCTCTTTTGCTTTTTTTACATATATAGGGTTCTTTTTATTAGTACAGTACCTTATGTTTACAATACATTATGATTACATTCCTTGTATGAATTGGTACATATACATGTCACATTTTAATTCCTTTTTTGTCCATTTTTCTTCCCCTTCTCAACCCCTCCCTCCACCTCTTGATCCCTTTCCCTCCTGAAAAAGATCTATTTCCCTACTTCCTATTATCTCTCTTATATTTTGCTCTTTATTTATAATTTGAGTTTCTCATATAAAAGAAATTGTGTGATATTTAAGCAGTGTGACTGATTCATGTTGCTTAACACTATGGTCTCAAGGTTCATCCATTATCAGCTGACATCTTGATTTTAGGTCGGTGAGGCAAGTGCTGGACTTCTACTTACAGAGTTGGAAGATGATGAGTGTATACTGTGTTAAGTCACTAAATTTGTTGTAGCAAATCTTTGAAAGCCATTTGTTGTAGCAAATATTTGAAACAAAGAGTCCAGACCATCTGAAGTTTGGAACTAAAACTGAGAGGGTAGACTATGATAGGCAAATCAAGTTCTGGGGACACCAGAGGTAGACACTGAGAACTTGTGGGAGAAATGAGGGATAAGGCAGCCAAAACTGGAAAGGCAGTTGTTGGATCCAGATGTCTGTTGCCATTCATGTGAGGAAAGCAAGCATCTGAGGAAAGCAGGGGTCTGTAGGGTGCTGAAGGAGCAGGGATCCCAGAGAAATGTGTGTAAAGGGCACGCTCAGAGCCACCTGCCCACAGAGGGCTGTGTCTAGGAGCCCGGGGCTCCTCCTCCAAACCATTCAAGGTGCTTCTAGTCCAGCTCCGCTACCCTCAGTGTTGAAACCAGAGTCATAGACTGATGAGAAATTCAAATGAAGGCCAGAAAGGACCTTTCCTCAACCATGGAGCAAGTCTTACTCATTTGGGTGGAGAGATTTCATGACAAATGCTGTGAGACTTGATGAATATAACTTCACAGACAAAAGCTCTAAGGTAGAAAGGCATGAGGACAACTAGGCTGACAACAGTGTCCAGAAAGCACTTACACTTTGCAACTTTCCTGCTATAGAAAAAAATATGTTTCAAAAACATTCTGCATCTTTTTTTGGTTGCTGAGCCCAGAGTTCTGCTTGTAACTTCTCATGATAAAGGAGGCATAGCCTGTAGTTTCCAGAGGAAAAATTTGCTTCTGTATTTCCTTGGATCTGAAGCACTGTCCACCAAGAGAACACATGGTTAGATACGGTAGATGCTGAAAACCAAACTAGCAATGTCGATCTTTCTAGAAAGATCATTGGACATATATGGAAGTCATAGACAATCTTTACTTAATTGTGCTTTGCAGACAGTGCATAAATTTTTTTTAAATAAACTGAATGTTTATGGTAATCTTGTACGAAACAAGTCCATCAACACCATTTTGTCAACAGTATGTGCTCACTCATGCCTCTGTGTCACATTCTGGTAACTATCACAATATTTTGAACTTTTTCACCATTGCTGTATCTATCATGGTGATCTGTGATCAACGATCTTTGACGTTACCATTGAAATTCTTTGGGAATCCACAAACTGTGCCCATACAAGACAGTATATTTGCTTCCCATGCATAAGCAGAGAAAGTGATTTCATGGGATGGAAACTACTTCTGGCAAAGATGCTATGAATAGTGTTGAAGTGACAACAAAAGCTATGACATACTCTTAGTTGATAAAGAAGAAGCAGGGTTTGGGAGGATTATCTCTCCATTGTGAAATTTCTGTGGGTAAAATACCACCAAACAATTGTTAATCTCCTGTTGTTATGTTTTGAAAACCTGTATAGCTTGCAGTGTTCTGCTTTGAAATGCTATATTATGTTTGACTCTACTCTGTTTTCTTTCACTTTTTTCGTTCTGTTTTGTTTTGTTTTGTCCTATTTTCTTTAAAATAATAAAAAAAAATACCACCAAACAGCACTACATGCTACAGAGAAATGCTTTCAGCAGGAACTGTCAAGGCAAGAGCTTCTATCAGCAAAAAGATTACCACTCACTGAAGGCCCAGGTAATGGTTAGGAGTTTTGAGTTTTACCAATGAAACGCTTTTAATTAAGGTATGCACACTGGTTTTTCTTTAGACACAATGCTATCACACACTTAAGTGCAGCATAAACATAACTTCTGTGTGTACTGAGATACTAAAAATTTTGTGTGACTTGTTTTATTGTGATGGTATGAAGCTGTACTTACAATATCTCTGGGTTATGCATGGGTAGGAAAGAAGGGGAGTTTGACATATTTTATATAGTGACAAGAGGTTTACAATCTAGGAAGAGGAATCTTGCTTCTCTCCTCCCTCTTAAAAATGCCAGAAATACACAGCAGCTGAACCAGAACGTTTGTGGCATGAGTTTCTCAGGTGACTGGTGTCACGGACTATTTCCATAAAGGAAGCATCCCTCACCCCTATCTCTATGTTCTGGAAAACACCTGAGCTATGGACAGTCATTCCTTCAGTGATATAATGTTAGGAAGCGTAGTGAACACAAAATACCACGTAAAATGCCCAGAAGGTGAACTGAGAACAACAACTAATAATTCCTAGTTAAACTTGGGTGCAAAGCCCACTGTACACCCACTGACAATGTAGTCCCTCTGAGTCAACGTTCAAGGCCTACGGATACACTGTTTTTAATTCACAACTCCCTGATTCTTGGGCTCCACGGCCCCTTGCAGGCTCTCACCCACTTCCTGCCTCCAGGGTAGCAGCCCCTTCCTCCCTGAACTGCCAGATGCTTAACTGCCTTAGATGCTATTTCTGGGTAGAAAACCCTCCCCAGCACTTATGGCTGCTACCTTTAAGAATGGACCACAAAGTGATCTTCCAGTGTCCAGCCAAGACCTGCCTGTGTCCCTGAACTCTCTTTCTATCCTACAAGTTGAAAAAGCTCATTTTTTACTATTACAACACCATATTGTCTCCCTTTATTTCTGCTCCATCTCTGCCTTTTGGCCTCTGTGTACAAGAGAGATACTGTCTTCCCAGAGAAGCGCTCTCTGGCACTTTTCTGAGCTAGAACCTCTGTACTTCCAGTTTGTACGTTGTTTCATGTAGCTGCGTCTTATTGCCAGTTTGGGAAGCCTGGGGCTGCCCAGTTAATGAGAACAACTTGAATTCTCCTTTTTCGGCTATCCTAAAATCTGAGAAATATGGCAGATTTTGTCACCATGCTTACTTTTTACAGAAGTAGAATCTATTACACTGATTCAGATAGTAGAACATAAAAATACCAAAGGGGGTGGGAAAGGAGGGAGAGGAAGAAGCAGAAAGAAGACCAGAGAGTGGAGGAGAACAGGGAGTTTTTTTTTTTTTTTTTTTCTTAGAACAGGGAGTTTTAAGAAGTGAACTTCTAAAACAGGAGGAAAACATGTTAGAAAGAATATAACCAGCAACAAATTACAGTGTAGTCTGGTCCTTCGGTCCCCCTTTAGGCTAAAATGACCATTGTATAGGACAGGTTTCTGCCATGGAGATGGTCACCTCCTAGAGCCACTTGGGTCACCGCATCAGGGACCATAGCCACTGGCATGGGGAGGACGCACAGCACAGGCCCTAGGGTGCACACTCTCCCTGCTGCCAGGAGGTGTGCTTGGCGTCCTCTGGTGGCAGGTGACATGTGACCCACACAGCCGTCTGCACTTGCTTCTGCTCTAACTGGAGCCTAAGGCTGCAGATAGTCCCAAATGTCATTATCCAGCAGGCCTCCCAAGTCTGCAGGGAACGAATCAGTCAATGAACCACTACCAGAAAAGCCATAGAAAACAGACATTGATCTGAACTTGAAGGGGAAGTGTGTGAAATTGTTTATAAATTGTCTGGATAATTGGAGGCACTGAAGTGGGACATTACAGCTTCTGTCCTTTCTTGTTCTGTGCACAACTTGAATTAACTTTCAGAAAGGAAGTAACATGCTCTTTAGAACCAGGCAGGGCTGGATTCAAATCCTGCCTTTTAAAAGCAAGTTTGATTTCAGGATAGTCATATTTTCTCGGTGTTGTATTTTCTTTACCTGAAAAATGGAGAAAAATTTTCTGTGAAGTATTGTAGGAAGAACTGCATGAAGTTGTCAGTATAAAAAACACCGTGCACAGGATCTGACATTTGTTTATTCAATGGCCTTTTTCTGTCTGGATTGCTTGGGTCTTTTTAAACTAGAATCCTGGATTTCTAAATGTCATCTCGTGGGAACCAACCGTGTCATTTTTCCCTTGAGCCTGTTCTCACTCCTCAACTCCCTTGGGTGTTGAAGAAACTAGATTTTCCCCTTTCTCTGACTTGCAATTCCCCCTCTAAGCCTCTTCCAAATTGCTTTCTGCTCACTAGACTTGCTGATAAGGATCAAATCTAAAGGCTGCCACACACTTTGTTTCCTGTGGGATGGGTCAAAGTAGAGCCTTAGTAAGAGACCAGAAAGAAGCGTGAGGGTGAACTTAAGATATTTGTGCCTTAGCTCCCTCCCTGGGTGGTCACCTTGGCCTACCCAAGGTGGCCAGTTGCCCTACCCGATGACCAGTCTGCTTTGAAAGATGCTTTTTTGCTTCCAAAAAGCAATTCTAACCTTTGGTCTTCACACCCAACCACAAGTTTCTTTGCAATTACTTATAGTCACACTGTGTGATACTTCTGTAATTGAAACCTTTTTGAGAGAGAAGGAAAGAGAGAAAGAGGAGTGAGAGGAGAGAGAGAAAAGAGAGAAAGGAGGGAAAAAGGAAGGAGAAAGAAACAAAAAAGGAAGGAAAGAAGAAAAGAAGAAAGGGAGAAAACAAAAAAATAGGAAACAAAAAAATTCTCAAGTTATTCTGATTTGGTAAAGCATTTGTTCTCTGCAGAAATTTTGGTTGAGGTCCATCATCTGTTCTGATTCTCATATCAAGATTCTAAATCATCTTTATCCTCCTGTCTGTACTCTTATTTCCACAAGTCATCAAGTCTGCAATATTCTGGAAATGGGCATTTATTTTCTGACCCAGTGATTGTCTTAATAACTGACATCTCGATTTGAACCTTTACATTGTCTTTCTTAGTGATTTTCCTCTCTCTGCTTTTACCCCTTTTAGCTTAACCTTTATGCTCCCAACAGAATGGTATGCATATCCTTTCCTAAATTTCTGGTACATAGAAGGCACTCGCCAAACTTCTCAGACTAAGACACTTGACTGGTTTCCCAAATTTTTCTTCCTTGTCTTCTCTTCTTCTGCTCCCAGCAGCTGCCCCTCAGGCCACATACATACTCTGACCAGTGGTGATCATGCTGTAGTATATCCAGTGAATCTCAGCACGAGGGAGATGGGTAGAGAGAGAAAGCAGTGAATTAAATGAAAGATATTTCTGGCTTTTGTCTGGTAGATTTGGTCTGAGATGTAGTGAGTTGAGAGACAGAAGCCATAAACCTGCTTGGCCGGCTCCTTCCCTGTGAATGTGCCCCCACTCAGCAAAGGGTTTAGTAAAAATATGTTGTGCTGAACATGACTTCAAAACATAAGTCAACTTCTTCAGCTGCTGCTCAGTTGAAGAAATAAAATCCTTGTTTCAATACTGAGAAACAGTTTTGTTGGACTTAATAAGAAACAGTACATCAGTCTCCTAAGGAATTTCCAAGAATATATTGACTGTTAGGATCGTCCCCTCCCGTGCTGACTCATGGAAACTACTTTTGGAATGACCCAAGCTTCTTCACATGAAGATATTCTGTACAGGCTATCCATCCCCACAGCATCCTTCTGCTCTTTTCTTAATATCTAACACCTACGCATTCTCTGAAACTCAACATAAAGCAGACAGGTGTACCTTCCTTCCATCCCTGAAACTTACCAGTTTACTTATTAACTATACTTTTACTACAATGCCCATCTCATTGTTTTATAACTGGGTTATTTCTCCACTGGGTTGTCCTTGAAGGCAAAAATTCACGTACTTTGATCTTCTTTGTTACCTGCCATTGTTCTGCTAGAGGTCCCGCTAGAGACCACACCTCCCTAGAACTGGATTCGCAGCACTGTCACTGCATGGTCACTTACTGAATAGGTCCCTCCCTCTGCTCCATGACCTGAGAGACTCCCTGGACACACCTTGCCCTGTCTTCCCCAGTAGAGAGCTTTGTCACAGTGTCAAACCAGGTGATCCTCTTGGGAGGCTGGAATGGCACGTTACTTGCCTTTTTGAGGTTTGCTCCTTTACAGCAGGTTCACTCAGTAGCATCAAAGAGCCCCAGTGAGCTGCTAGGGTGGAACTTGACTAGAATTATGCATTGTTTGCTGTATAAATCAGAGTCCAGGCAAAGTTGAAGTATTAAACTGAAGAGAGGTTTAATAACTGAAGTGAGGACTGGCATGGTTAATGGACTTTGGACCATGAAATACCTAGGAACTAACAGCAGCATAAGCATTATCATGCCTAACTGGAAAAGGCAAGGGGAAGAAGCTGTTATAGGTACCCAGCAAGAACTGTGCCTTGCAAGTGAGGGTCTGCATTGCAGAAGCTGTGGCCACTGGTGGGGGAGGAGCAAGAGGGATAAATGCCTCAGACTTTCTCTTCCCACTTTCTAATTTTTGCCGGTTCTTGCTAATGGATACATCCAACTGCAAGACAAAAAGCAGCGAATCTCTATGTTGTGGCATGCTCACTGGTGCTGAGACACCTGCTGCCTAGAGGTACTGGCTGGGTCATGAGTAGGGGTTAGACTCACCTTTAGGCCTGTGGATATGGGGAGGGGAATCAGGAGTCCTGGCTTCCCTCTGGAAGACTTCCTTGTCTAGAAACCTCAGACAGCAAGTTCTTTCCTGCAGTTGCTGCTTTATATCTCACAAATGAGGATCTACAGGTAATTTCTAAAATTGACTGTCCACCTTAGAGCTGTCGCTTTTGCAAGTTTGGTAAAAACAAGAAATTTCATTGGTATTAGAGAAATCCATTACCTTTTTGGGGGTGGCCTAGGAATTATATCCCTAGGTTAATTCACCTTTTCTGTCATAAAAGAGAACCACAAATAGAAAATAGAATTCCCCTTGGATTGTTACATGAGTTAGAAAGGATATTTGAGAGGACAAAAATGGGAACTGCCTCATCTTCCCTTCCCTTTCAGTCCCTCATCTTCCCTTCTCTAGTAGTGTTGTCCTACTATTGAGGCCTTGGATTTCAATGCTCCAAGTTAACTACACCTTTCCAACAGAGGGGAGTCTTAATCCTCCAGCAATTTTCCCCCACTTTAGCATTGTGAAAGACAGAGCCTTCTGGGAATGTTTTGCATATCAGCAAAGGCTTAAACAAGCCTGCAGGAGTTCTAGACAAAATTACTCAGAACCAGACCAACCTCTGTGGGCCAAATTTCAGATGTGTCTCAGCCTTTGGACAGGTTCCCATGGCAGGGCCTCTAGGCTCTGGAGGGATGAGCCCAGGAGATGAGGAATGCCTTGTCCCAGACATCAGAGGTCACTTTCCAAAGGAAAGGTAGCCTCACCACCCAAGTCCCATAGGTTCTTGAGGTCAAGGTCCTAGGACATGGAGTGCTAAAGCCTCACAGGTTTCAATTTTACCTTTTTCTGACACATATGGGGGCTAGAAGATCCATCATAGCTCCCTGGTCTTCTTTAAAATCCCTACTTAAAAACTGGAAAGAACTGGAACCCCAAACTCTTTGGAAAAAGGTTTTATGTCTTTAATATGTTATAATTGGATAAGGATGAATATGGCTAACAAAAGGTTGTTCTTTACCAAGTTAAACACTTAAACATATTTCTGATATAACAATGCCATCATAATTGTTATGCCAAAATGTTATTTTTATGCCTAGATCTTGTGACCTGAACAACTATTTCTAAGATAACAATATAGAATGTATTAACTAGTGCTGGTTTCTTACTGTTGTTTGTTTTGTTTTTGAAAATCTGTATTGTTCTATCCTTTTTTCTGTTTCATTTTTTAAAATAAAAAAAGTTTAAAAAAAAGTTATGCTGCCCTTAGTCTCAAGTTTTCTCTATAAAACTTCATAATTGTTATCTGCTGACATTCTACAGAAGTTTGGCTTCTGGGACAACCATAATTGGTGAGAAATAGCAATTCCCTGGTCATGTTATCTATTTCAAAGTGTTTGATATCTTGATATGATCACAAAATTAAACCTACTATTCCTATTACAATGCCAATGTAACTAACCCTTCTGGGTGTTCAACAACTGAGGTTTAGAGACCAGAGCAAAAACAACTGGACTAAGAAGACAGCCAATATTTTGGCCCTAGAAACCAGGGCAGAAGAGGACCTCTCCTAGAAGATTCTATAGTTTTGGTAAGTCACCCAATCTCCTGAACAAGGAGATTGTGGACCCCCAAAGAACAAAAATCAAATCCTGTACAGTGTGCTAAAAAGGAGGGTCACCAGAAAAGAACATCTACTCTGCTTCTATGGAAGTCACATGATCAGCAAGACTGTGACCAATCCTGAAGCTGACAATGACAGACAAGCTGAAAGGTTCTACACATGGCCCCACAAGTAACCCCCAGGGAGCCTTAGAGGACCTTGATATTTGATAAAGGCTACTTTTGATTAATACTGGTCTCACTTTAACTTGGTCTTTAACACCCAGAAGCAACAACAGAACCAAAGATCACACTCTAGACTAGACAAGATGGGGGCTCTAATAACCTCTACTAATAGTCTTGAGCCACACCTGTGGACAAGTCTAGGAGCCACCCAGTTACAATTGTCATCTCCATTTTAGCGCACATGCCTTGATCCTATGTGCTTTAATCTCTTGGTAGGGTTCCTTTGTTTTCACCTAGAGGCTTCCAAACTTCAAGAGATCATACAAAAGTCCTTTTGTATCTCAGCAAACAAAGAGCTGATGGCCTGGGGTTGGAGACTTCCTCTTACAGACATGCAGTCGGTAGGTCCCTGCTGACCTTGAAGAGCCAGGGCCAAAATAATGGCTGGTCCCTTGGCCCAGCCTTACACAGCACAGGGGCACAGGTGGCTGCTGCTCCAGGTGCAGATCTCCACTCCCAGCCTTGCCAATGGTGCTGCCATCTTGGCCTTTGTCTGGCAGCTTCCTATAGATGAAGAGCGTGGAGTGAAAGGGAAACTCCATTCTTTTTTCCCAGACAGGGAACATGTGGACCTTTGTATCTCTTACCAGGTCATAATGGAGAAAGGAGGAGAGGCTGGCCATGGACAGTTAAACAGAGATGACCTAATCCATCAGAGTTGAAAGACAGGCTAGCCCACAGGGTGTTTGAGACGCTGAGATTAAAGTAGGGGCTGGATGCACAGAGGGAAACTAAACCCAGGCAGGCCATGTTTGAGAAGCAGAATTGGGATAAAGAGATGAAAATTATGGACCAGAAGAAAAAGCAAAGCATCCATATCAAAAGAAACATGAGCTGTATGGAATGTACTGCTACCAGCCATGTGCCTTTTGAGCTGTTGGGTAGTGGTGGTCTGGACAACCAGCTTAGAGTCCAGAACAGAGAAAGCACCAATGTTATTGTTAGGTAAATGTTGACCACCCAGTGAAGAACACAGATAGCCTAAATTTGGGGTTTCTGACAGGACCTCCTGGAGTAACTCCAAAGTCTGAGTCCAGTTTATTGACTAGATTTTTTCCAGGTGGGGTGACAGGCTTGGGTGGGGTGAATTAAAGCAGGGGGGATGTGAGATGAAGGGAACAAGATTGGCTGAGTATGTGGTCACAGCAACAAGCTGTTATCTAGCAGCTGGGACAGGTGTATCCTGTCCTACCCATCACACCCCACTAGGGCTGCAGGATGAAGGAAAAGACCATGATTGTCCTTAGAGCTCAGGAATTTGGGTGGCCAGGGATCACCTGCAGATGGGGATCAGAACTATTAGTTATGATGAATGCAATTTTTCCTGAAGCTTTTAGTGAGTCATTCCTACCTTATCTAAGCATCTATGAGGGAAATACTTTGTCAAACAGAAAGTATTTTATATATACATAGAAATGAAGTGTGGGAATATAGAGACACTATTGTGATGAGAAAAAAATACATATATATATATATCAGATCTCTCCAGCATGGGAGGCATTCTTTTTTGATTTCTATGAGAGATTCAGAAAGACTAGTTTACAGAGAATCACCAAAACTTGCCAGCGATGTTCAGCATTTCAGTTTTTCCTGGTTATCAAAATATGAAGCAAGCCAGGTATGGTGGTGCACTCTTGTGATCCCAGCATGTGGCTGATGCAGGAAGATCTCCATGAGTTTGAGGCCAGCCTGGGCTACATAGTGAGTTCAAAACTGGCCAGAAGTACAAAGGAAAAAAAATGAATCAGAAAGACCCATAGCAACATTTCAAGGCTCCAGGTCCTTATTGAGAGATGAAGACTTCAGCAGGTGGAGACTGCAGGGCTGGCTGTCTGCAAAGTGGTCTGGTGAATAGGCGGGCACCTTGGTGAATTCACTTTGCCCATGAATCCTAAAATCATCATTGTCCTGGAGGCAAAGTGAATCAGAGGCACTGACTCAAACTAACTGAATTAAAGTCAAAGCACATCAGGGGATTGAAGATTTCTTCATGCACAACGGAAGGTATTTTGATGCAATGACAAGAAATCTCATTTCTCCAGCTTGGGGACAGCTTCTTCCTGCAGAGGTCAGAATAATAACTCCAAGGTGTGTGGTGAGGACGGAGTCAGAGCACAGGGAGATGCAGAGTCTGGAAGATTTTTATCCAGGCCACGGCGCAGTGTAATGAATCACTCCTACCCTTGGTACAGAGCACCTCTCTGGTAATTAAATTAAGGCTGTCTTGAAAATTCAATGTCCCCACAGCTTGGACAGTGCTGGAAAAACACTGCCAATCTTTGTCCCATTGTGCTAGACATTTTGGGATTCAGACTGCCCGGAATGTTTGAACATTACGATCCAATTGACAAGCTTTTCCTGTGCAAACAGTAACACATTACAGTCCTGCCTCTATGAGACCCAAGTCACCTTGTGGAAAAGAGGGGAACAATCCAAATCCTTTGATCACATAGTCACAGACAGGCTTTTATTTGTTCATCTCCATTGCTAACCACTGTGTGCGAATCATACATGTTGCACCTTTATTACCTTTATCTCCACCTTCCGGGGGTACTCAGTCTCTGTCGCACCTTCTCAGTGCGCACTCACAGCACAGTGCTCCTTTAGAGGTCCAAAGGTGACGACAGGCAAGTGCAGGTTAGAGCCGAGCTGCACATCAGGAAACAGATGTCTGCGCCTTCCCTGCGGCATGGGCTGAGGGCAGCGTAATATTTGTAGTTCACCAAGGACAGCCACCAAAGTTGGAAAGAGGTGTCCTTTGAAACAATAGTCTTTAAATAAATGTTCTAATAAACTTATAAAATCAATTTCACAAATGGATGACTCAGGTTAAAAATATAACAGGCGCAGTAGTTTTGGTAAATTCTTGCCAGACCTTTGTAGATCCTTAGGGGGAAGGCGGTGTTTGGAGGGTGTCCACAGCCTCTGCACTGCGAGTGCTGCAGTAGATCGCCCCACCGCGTGAACCCAGGTTCTGCCCTGAAAGAATAACACTGGACCAGGCAGGTGGACTGTGACCCTCAATGGCAATTCCTGCCTTGTCTCCTCACCTTTCAGCAATGGCAGTCCAGGTGTCCTGAAGACAAACTCTAAGACAGGAAGTTATATACCAGAGTTGTAGTGGATCAGGGCTCTTAGGCACAGCACCAGAAAGAGGGGGGAAGCAGGGCAAATCAGGGAAGATGCTGGGCTGGGAAACAGATAATTGCAACGTGACCTCCAAAATGGGTGCTTACAGACCCTGACCATTTTGCAACCTCTGGTCAGACCCGTAGGGGACAAGCCCACCATCGGGACTGATATAGTCCTGGCTTATTGTATAGTTTGCTGAGTCCTAGAAGCACCAGTGAGACAACAGTAGAAGCAGGACAATCATTTTACTATGAAGGCAATACACGTCCTGCACTCAGCGGCCTCCACCCACCAACCCAAAAGGAAGCAAGAACATGGCAGAGCCTGACGCAGACCCTCCCTGCCCAGACCTCTGCGTCCTGGAGTGAGCGAGCGCTGCAGGAGTGATGGGAAGGCCACTCTGGGGCACAGGGCACAAAAGAGCCTTCTCCGCGTGGTCCTGCTCACAGTGAAGACCTTGACTGTGTTCAGGAGAAGCTGCTCATCTGTTCACCAAGCACGGAGACACCTTATAGAATGAGCAGAACTGCCCTGGGTGTGCAATTTCTTTCCCCTTCTCCACTCTGGTACCCTGCAACTCTCTTGTCTCACCTTGTTCCCTCTTAGATATAAACTCGTTGTCAGTAAGGGACATGAAATTTACTGCCATCAAGTTGTAGATGATTACAAATTGCTGTTCCCCTCCCCTTGAAATATTTAACTCCATATTGGAAATCGCTATAATGTCAGTGAGGCACTGGTCATATTCTTGACAGTATAAAGCAGGGACAGACAGAATTTCCAGAGAACATAGAAGAGATTGATAGGTACCTGCCCAGTGGTCTGTATTTCTCCCTTTTTCCCAAGACAAATTCAGTTTTACTTAGTATAATCATGTGCTTGCCTTCTGGAAAGTTGGATGAGGCCAAATTGATTCAAGCAGCAATCGCTGGGAGAAGCAAGAGGGGAGAATTTCAAATCTAGTCAGCTCAGCTGGGTTGGTAGATTTTACTTCTTGTTCCCAACCCCTTTACATTCAACTTCCCCTGCTTTGGAACGCATAGGTGATGGCTAGGAGTCAACAAACATTTTGGCCAATGAAGTAATTTGATGATGGAAATGAAAAGGAAAAGGAACTTGGGTACCTTGAGAACTGTGGAACTGCTATAGTAATCCCAAAATTCTTTGAGTCAGGAATTTGGGCTTTCTGTTGTGAATCGTTGAAAAAAGACCTAACTGATACAGATGTTGGTTCCTGGATGTGGAAAGCTGGACACAAGAGAAGTCAGAACATCAGTGTGGCTGAATGCGAGAGAGGGCAAGGTAGATGAGAAGGACACAGTTACTGCATTCTGAAGCCCTTGGCCCTTGTTAATGCAGTGGAGAAACATTTGGCAGTCTGTACCTGAGCGTCAGATGACGCACTCGTCCAAGTGGAAGCATCGAGAAGATGGTAGGGAATTTAAAAATTCTGGTATGTGCTGGCCTCTTCCTGTTGTTCTGTGCAGAGTTACAAGGAAGAGAAGCTCCTAGCAGCATTGCCATACTCCAAACACAGAGGGAGAAAAATGTCGTTTACCTCGGGAGATGCACTGCCCTACAGCCTGCAATCTGAGTCGAACAGAAGCCTCATAATTTAAGTCTTTCACAGTTGAAAAGGTCAAATGCATTTGTACCCCAAACTGAAGCAGTTATAAATAGTGGCTGTAAAATTGCTGGCTTTACAAGAGATAAAGCCAGCCTCCTCTCCAAGGAAGTTAGCAAGTCTGAGAAATATGAGATTAAAGGTATTACGGTCCCATCCAAGCTCGTTGTTTCAGATGAGTCAAGAAAGTGACTGTTAACTTGAGAAAACAAGACGCACCAGAGTGCAAAGGCCAGTAAATAAGAGATGAGGCCCTTTCTGGTTAAAAGCTCTTAGACTTGGCCTGTGATTACTTTTCATGTGACTGGATAGAAGCAAACAGACTGGAAGCTTGCTGAACTTGAGAGAAATGAGGTCATAATAAAAGAAAACCCAAACGCAAGCATCAGCAGCCCATAGCCTCTCTTCCTTCACAGCGACTCCAAGGCCCCAAACTGTACCCATAGCAGGTGCCTCAGGAGTGCTCAGTTCTCTAAAACAGTGCCCAGCGCCCTGAAGTACTGAAGGCAACAGTGCAAAGGGCAAGGATGGGGCTTCATGCCCAAGTGAAACCGAGGCCATCCGCTAGACATCAGATGCTCTGCTGAGGTCCTCCGGCAGGGTAGCAATCCTTGCCGGTTTTACCCAAAAGGATTAGATCATTTCTATGCATCATCTGCCTCACTCTCCACTTTTCCAGATGGAAAGTTTCAGTTTACTGGCGTATTTTTATTATAATTATCCCATTTCTTTTCCATTGTGGTGCTTTGGTGGCTTTGGCGGAAAAAAGTATGCTGCTGAGCTGAAATCACTGGAGCACGGTTCCAAACACCCAGTGTGGTAGTTAAACTTGATGGTTAAGCCTGATTGCCAGCGGCAGGGGGGACTTCCAAGGTGCTTCGTCCTTCTAGGAGGAGTCATGGCTCTCTCCTAACCACACCTGCCCCTACTTCTACCTTCACATTACCTTCTGCCTGACTCCAG
>RJWT010022867.1:0-17052 GCA_004365215.1 Cuniculus paca | reverse complement strand
AAAAAAAAAAAAACACAATAGAAAAGAAAAAGGAAGGATTATTAGAGGTATCTGTCTTGGTTACTTTTTTCTCGTTGTTGAGACAGAATATCTGACACCCAAAGTGAAGGAAGGAGAGGTTTATTTAGCTTACAGTTTCTGGAGATTTCAGTCCATAATCAGTTGGCTCCAAGGGAGGGTGGTCTGTCTGAGGGGCAGCTGTTCATGGCAGTTGCAAGTGGCAAGAGCAAACCACTCAAAAAAGGGAAAAACATGTCTCCTTTCTGACCTTACATTGTATGTCGGCTCCACCCCTGGGTGGGTGGGTGCAGGACTTACACCACCAATCCCAGCACTAGACAAGGAGTCAATCACAAACGCTAGAGTCAGCTGCTTCCATGACTACTTGAGGCTTGGGGGGGCATCTATATACAAACCTTAACAGTATCCTTTGAAAAAGAAAATAATAAATGTTAGAAGTAGATAAATGCATACGAGAAAAATAATCAAAATCCAAATAACCATGATCACTACATCAAATAGGTTAATTTCACCCATTAACATATTATTTTAATCAAATTTTGTCAGTTGCTTGTATTACTTTCATACATACAGTTTTGGTGTATGTAATTCAGACTAATTTCAGTACATAGTTGTTTTGATAAACTCATAGCTTTTTAACCACTTGTATGCTAAATATACACTACATTCTCTTCTTCACCCCATGTTTGTGTAGTGTCAGCTGGTTTCATCCTTGTTTCTGTTAACAGTGATTAGTTCCATTTTCTGCATGTGCTATAATTTGAATCTTATGTCTCTCCAAGGTTCATAGGTTAAAGACTTGGTCTCTATCCTATGAGGGCATTGGTAACCACAAACACTCACTATTTGCTTGCTTTTCTTTGCCGTTTTCTCTTTGAAACTCCTCAAACCCTAGTCTCAAAAACTTCACTTGCTTTATAGTCTACATATTATAGCTTAGATGCTTAGCTGGCAGTTACATTTTAAAGAGTTTAATCTCAAGATGGCCAAACTGCCTGATGTCCACATCCTGTGTCTCAATTAACCAGATGTGTAAGAAGGTCCTCTAACATTTCAAAGCAATGATGGTGTAAAAGCGGTATCCATGGCAACCCGCTGACCTTGTGATCTCGCACTTAAGTATATAAGGAAAACAGAACAAAGGATCAAAGCCAGCAGCTCCAATAGCCTAAGCCTGCTGCTGACCACTGCAGCTCCTAAAATAAAGCTCACTTGTTTCTTAACTTTCGATTTCTTATAGGTAACTTTCTCGCATGTGCAGTTACAAACCCATAATTCTATTGGGATGTGGTGGGACTGCTAACAGGATGCGCAAAATGCGACCAAGTAAGGTCATTAGGTGGTGTGCTCTTGAAGAGGGTATGGAACTCCAGCTACTTCCTATCAGCTTCCCAGTTGCTTTCCCAGCTTCCTATCAGCTTTCCCAGTAAGCTCTGTGTTCTACTATGCTCCCCACCATGATAGGTTGCCCATCATGTAATGCATACTTTTAACCCTGCACAAGCCAGAAGCCAAACGAAGCCATCTGACAGTGGACTGAAATCTCTACGACCATGAACCCAAATATAATTTCCCCCTTTCGAAGTAACAATCTCAGGTATTTTGTTACATTAACTCAAAGTTGACAAATACAGCATGTGATCCAAACATGGGCAACACTCTGTGTTGGTGAATTTGTTGCATTCCATTTGCAAATATTTGTTGAGGATTTGGGGGTCTAAGTTCGTTAATAAAATTGGCCTCAATTTCTGTTTTTTTTGGTTATTTTTTTTTCTGGTTTTGTAATCAAGATAATGCTAGCTTCCTGGTATGACTTTGGGAGTATTTCCCTTTCAATTTCTTTAAAGAGTTTGAAAGGTATTGGTGTTACCTCTTTGCTGAAATTCTCATAGAATTTAGCAGTGAATTCATGTGACGATTAATGCTTTACATTGTATATTTGTATCAAAGGTATATAAGACTCCCTTGTTAGACTTACTTGCAAACAAATCCAACTTACAAAAGTTCTCCCAGACAGGAACTCATTAATAAGTTGAGGACTTACTGTATTCATTTTCTTTTGCTCCATTCTCCAATGCAAACTAAAAGTTGACAAGAAAAACAAGTTTTTTCATTCTCCCAATCCTCACTTTATTTATTTATTTATTTATTTATTTATTTATTTATTTATTTATTATTTTGCTCCAAGTTATACATTGTCTTCTCTATGTAGTCAAGTCATTCAACAAGAAGCATGTAGACAACTTAATAGATTTCACATATTTATATCAAAAATTCTATTTTGAAAATAAAATATTTTAAAATTTAGATGAGACTTATATAGCTAACCCTTATGTTTGGAGCCAATTATATAAATTTCAGCTTTTTAAATTGTAAAATTGCTAGCGACTCTAAGTAATTTTGGGGTTTAAATGGAGAAATTAAATTTCTCTTAAGACTTGCTTTACTTATGCATTATTTTGTCTTTCAATTTGTAATTTCTTGATTTCTTTACCTTTACACTCATGCATTTGCTAGTTTTTAGTAGTCTTATATTTCTTTCCCTTTTGTTTCAAAAAAAGTAAATATGTGCTTTTTTAATGCTACATGTTTATTGTACGTGATGTTTAGACTCTGTGTAGAGGTGGTGCATGCACATAACATATCTTAATTCTTTTCTTCATCCCCTTTGCCTTCCATTGTTCCCTCTACTTCCATCTCTTAATTCCTTCCCATTTAACAAGAATCTATCTTCCTACTTCCTATTGTGCCTTTTTTTTAACTCTGTGCCTCTCACGTAAGTGAAACCATGTGATATATAAACTTTTGTGATTTATTTCACTGAATATTATGGTCTTAAATTGAGTGCATTTTTCTACAATCACTTAAGTTTATCTTTCTTTATTGCAGAGTACCACTCCACTCTATGTAGTACAACAGTTCCTTTATCCATTCATCTGTAAGTGAACACATAGGCCGCTCCCAAGATTTAGCTATTATGAATTGCACTGTTATAAACTTAGGTACACATGTATCTGTGCTATATGATGTGTGTAACTCTTTTGGGAACATTACAAGTAAGGGAAGAGCTGGATGAAATGGAATTTCTTGTTTTAATTTGTGAGGAATCTCCACGCTGATGTCAATGGTGGTTGAGCCATTTTAAGTAGTTTTAGCTTTGAGTGATTGTGCATATGTGCTAATTGTCCTACTTGTTCAGTTGCATAAATGATCAAGTAAACTATAAACTGGAGAAGAATATAAAATTTGTTTACACAAAGGCTGAAGTTCCTTATCATTCTTGAAAAAATAAGAATTTTTCTTTATGAAAACAACTCAGTATTCCTTAGTTTCTATTGAAATTAATACTAAAAGAAGAAAGAAATGATGCTTTGTTACATATTTTTTATAAATAAACTTTAGTTCTCTTTTGGCTTCATCTTTATTCTAAATCTTAAAAAATATTTTCTAATTCTCATTCATGTAACTTTTTAACATACACTCTTCTTTATTGTACATCTCTTAAATCATTTTATCCTAAGTATTTATCTAGTCATACTCTGTCCCAATTTAGTTGATCCTATTCCTGTATTAAAAAAGAAAATGAGTAGTTACCATAATTCTTGGTATTATGTAGAGTTTTATAGCGCATTAAGATTCTGTGAATTTCATTTGGATTATTTTAATTTTGATTGCTAAGAGATTTAAAATTTTATTATACAGAGTTTTTTTAAATCAAACTTCACTTACTTCGTTGTTTACACAATTCAAGCAAAGTAGAGACTTTCACAATTACTTGAATTTATAAGCATATTTATAAGTAAGTTAAATGAAGATCGAGGATGTCAACATTTGAAGCTTGTATAAAATTGTAATAATTAATTTCCGTACATGGTGTGGTCTAGTTTATTTTTGGAAACAAATGAAAATCTAACTATCAGATTTACTGTTAATGATTTTTTTCTTAGAATGGGAAATATAAACTGTTAAATATCACAGGAAATGTTTTCATTTGGCCATATGTTTTGGGGAATAATATTTTTCCCTACATTTTTTGGCTGTATTTTCCTTTTTTGTTTTGTTTTGTTTTATTTTTATTTGAAATAGTAACATGATCAGTAATCATGGTGAAATCCTAGGAGGAGGTGGTTTTATGAAATACTTTGCAAATATTTAGTTTCCCTGTAGTAAAAGCAGCACACTTTGTGTGTAGAATTTCATCAGTCAGAACATAAGAGGCCCACAAAAGGTGCCTATTTTCACAAATTCCAGTCTCTTCATAACTACACAGAAAAACTGATAGATTTTCTTCAGAGACATATTGCAAGAAGTATGATCAAGACATTACTGTAAATAATGAATAACAATGTGGAAGAATCACAAAATCTTAATGCTGGAAGGAACCTAATAGACAATCTAATTCAAACTTCATATTTTAGGTAAGTGTGATAGTTAATTTTATGTGTCAAAAAAATTTTATGTGTTCACTTAATTCTGCTAAGAGATATTCAGAGAATTTATAGAATATTATTTTTGCATGTGTTTATGACAATGTTTTCAGGAAAGATTACCAATACAAATGGACACAATCCATCCCTTCATTGTTTGAGAAAGCAGATAGAATTTAAAGACACAGAAAGGCAAATGTGATCTGTGTTCAGTTAGGCTGTCCATCTTCTCCTGGTTCTCAGTACTTTGAACTCAGTCTGGGACATCTACTATCACCATCAGTCCCCCGAAATCCTCCGTCTCAGGACTCTGGACTTTGACTACAGCTACCCCAGCTTTCCTACTCTTTCAGCTTGTGAACGGTAAATAATGGCATTTCTCTGTCTTTAAGTGAACACATTCCTTAAAATAAATATCTTTCTATGAATTTATTCATATTTATATAATCTATTGGTTTTGTTTCTCTGTAGAACTTTGGCTAATATAAAAGAAGTGAAGTCAGAAACCAGCTATTAAAAGAACACAAAAAATACCTGATTTCCTAATTTTCTAACTAGTTTTGTTTAATAAAAGTATTCTGGAGTATTATTGATTTGAAATAGTTTTAATTAATAATTGCAGATATGAATTCTTCTTGTTTCTACCATTGGTGCACCAACTTTCTTCTTGTTTGTTATACCAATGACATTAACTTGCTTCTTCTTCAGCCTTTTCATCATAAAGATAAGTTTTTTCATAAAAAAATTAATAGGCTGAATACTGAGCAATGTTAATTACTGAATCTGTTGCTAATACATGCAGCTATGGAAGACTAATGTTAAAAAAATTTAAGTAATGCAAAAATGTTATGGTATTTTAAACTAAGTAATCTCTTTCCTCACTTTTAAAGTTCAGTATGTGTTAATTTTTCTTATGCGTAGAGAGATACATGTTAGAGTTTTTCCTTGAAAAGAATTGACAGCATCTGTATTTTTTTTTAAAAATTCAGTGTAACAATGAAAGCTCAAGTAGCCAGCTCCCAAAATTAATAAGAACCATTTTATGTATAGTTAAATCTTCTTAAAATTTATATTGCTGTACTTTTTAGTGTAATTCAAGTGCATGGAATCATTGCATAACATTCATTTGGATTTGATTGAAATGTGAAATATGCAGTTTGGGAAAAGGTCAAATTAAGAAATTCATTTATCACATTTTCACTTCAGCCTGACAATAAATCTCTCCACTGGGAGAAATCAGCCATGTAACTATCTGTTAGGGGGAAATATATTACAAATCTAATCTATTTTGCAAAACCATCTTGCATGAGATTAATAAGAACAACAAACCCAAACCAGCAACATAGTTGAGCATTATTCATTCAGAGTAAATTGTAAAGAAAACATGTTAGAGAATCAAAATTTCTATATATGTTATATTTCCAAGGCCAATCTCCATTTCTTAGGGTTCTATTTTGTTTTCCTCTTCAAGAGAGCCATGCACAATTGGTAGTCATGCATTTTTAACTATTTACTTATTTTTGTTGCTTTTTTTTTTTTAACTGGGAATCAAATTCAGAACCTCATGCTTGCCAGGCAGGCATTATGACACTGAGCTATATCCCAGTCCTACAGTTTCCTTTGACAAGAAAGGAGTTAATGAATAAGAAGTTTGATTAGTTTATTGAAGGTCATATGAACAGCAGTTAATTGAGAAAACCAATTGCACTCCATCCACTCATCTCAGGTTATGGCTTAAATTTCATTTTTCTATTTATATTCCTACTATGAAAGTTCAGACCATTATAAAATTTCAGTTTAAAGTGCTGAAAGTTAAGATTTCAGCTTCCTGATTCTGCATCCAGAGCAATCATATGGGAAAAAAAACTGAGAATAGTGCTAGAAGCCAGATAAAAACCTTCTGTTGTGTCTTGTCTCTAGAAGTCCCCCTAAAGTCTCATGTGCTCATAGGTGGCAGATCATGGGGTCTAAGTCTTAATCATGGGTGTGTGAAACTGGATCATGAATGTGCGTTAAGGAATATTCCACGGATGGGTTTATAGCTCGGTGTGATGTTAGGAGGTAAAGCCTAGTAGAAAGAGATGAGTCACTGTGGGTATGGCCCAGAATAGTACATATCCTTCCTCCTTTCTTTATGATACTCTGCCTGAATCCTGCCTGCCTTGCCATGAACTGTTTTCTTCTGTTCCCCTCTGCCAGCTGCTCTGCTCTGGAGCCATACAACTATGGACTGAAATCTCTACAAACTGTGAGCCAAAATAAACATTTCTTTTAAATTATGGGTGTTGGGCTTTGAGTCTCATTGCTGAGCTCACTGCTGAGTCTCATTGTTGAGCTATCTTGGCAAAACTGAATCAGTTATCATACATTGAGGTTTGTATCTCAGTGGATCCCAGCAAGATTCCTACAATTTGACAGTTATTCCCATTTATATGATAATCAAAACAAATTTCACAAGTATTAAAACTAAATTTTGAAGCTTTTGGTTCATTTGAGGCCAAGACTTATTTTTGAATTATAGAAACTCAGTATCCTTGGAGATATTCAAGGCTGAATAAAAATTTAAGGCAGAATACATCTATATGAGAGGTCTTTCCACATCAAGTTTACACATATACTATTTGCCATTCTTTGCCTGAGATCTTTATCTCACTAAAGAAGTAAGCTCAGATTCAGGGAGGTAGAAAGGTATTAAGGTAATAAAGCACCATGGTTCTGCCCTACAAGTGTTGGTGAGTGAATAACCAGCTTTCTAAATGCTTTAAGGACATCATGAACCAAAATTCTACATTTGAAGATTCTTTAGCCTCCTGAAGTCAGCATGTGGAAAGATGTAATGCTGAGTCAGAAGTCAAGTATAGTTCAGTGATTTGATGGCTATCATTCTCATGACACTTTAAGGATTTATTCTCTAGGAAATTTACTGAAACTATGATTCCGCAGGGGTATTCACTGATGATGTTTGAGGTGCTAGAAGAAGGATTGCAAGCTGTTTTGCATTAAAAGAAAAGAAGAGAATGGTGACATTCAAGGCTAAAGACAATATGTTCATAGTAGAATAATATTTTTGAGAATATGCATGATTGCAGACAAGTTGCTACCTTAGAAAATGGAGAGATAAACAAGAAATCAAGCTATCAAATATTAAACATTCATATGCAGTCTCATAAGTGTTCAATGACATCTATAGGTCTTTGATTCAGGAAGAGACTCTCTGAGGTTTGTGCTTTGTTATTAATTTAACTCCTACTTTAGAAAGAGAAGAACTGAAAACCAAATGCATATAAGATATACTTTCAAGGATTTAATGCTACACTTTTAATAAATAAAATGAAATACAAGAAATGTGACTAAAGTTGAAAGTACACCTACATCGTGACATTGATTCTCTGTAAATGACACCACTTAAGGAAAGGAGAACATTTTTATTACTGTTACACAATGAAGATTTAGCCATAGAAACTGCATGTATTCTTAAAAATTAATGTTACATTAATTTGATCAAAATCAATTAAATCAACATCCTGTTGAATTAATAGCTGATCCTCCAGAAAGGTCTCAATGTACAAAAAACCAAGAAAACAAGATGGTCATTATTTTGTTGAAAATGGCAGTAGTGAGGAAGTGTATTTTTTGTGGAAATCATAGCAAAAAATAATCCTTTGAAACACAGAACAAAATAAATCCTTTATGAAGTTTTATCATTTAAATTAAATTGAATATGTACATAGATGTCATAGAAGAGTTTTAAAAAATTGAGATACTTCAAACAACTCAATAATTTTCTATATGTTACTACAAATTTCAGTACAAGTTTTTTCAACCCACTTATTGCATTATTTCTAAAACTGTACATAAACAGTTCACTTAAGAACTCTTAGTTTAAAATTATAAGTAATACATTAACATCTGCATGTCAGTACTAAAACCTACCTTCCTTTGATTGCTACATGACTTCTAATATTCTCTTTTGTAAGCCAAAATTTTAAATGTAAAGAGTTAGAAGGGAATTTTATTTTATTTTATTTTTTACTGGCAAAATAACTTTTATTTTATTTTTAATGAAGTTCATTGGTACATTTTAGATATGCATAATGATGATATTTCAATGACCAAATAAGTGTATTCCATGATGTAACTCACAGCATTCAATGTACTCCATATTGGTTTTTCTCTGGTACATAAGCCCTTTGCAGTAGGCAAATTACAGTAAAAAGGTACTAGCAATTAATGTGATACTATAATTGTGCTTTTTTTGAATAAACACAAATTAATCTCTATGCAGGTACCATATAAACATAAGAAAGTATATATATTAATATATAATTTCTTATTATATACATATGTATGTCTAGATGAGCAAAATGGCCTAAAATTTTGAATGATACCGTTGAAATATTACACTTAAAATCAAGCCAGTAGGATTTCTATGGCATGAAAGGTACCATAAAGGAGAAAATAATAAAAATTTGAAGTGAAATATAATAACAATAGAGTATATTGTTAAATACGACACTATAAATCTTTTTAAGAACCTTTCAAGGTATTTTGAAATTTTATGTGGTAAATTATTAAAATTTCAAATCATTGTTGAAACTGTGTAGCGACAAGGGGTGATCAAAATACACTGACTGTTTAAATTGAAAATATGTATCACAATACATTATTGTCATTATTCCACTTCCAAATACTCCTCGTTTTGAACACACTTATCTCATTGTTCCTGCCACTCTTTGAAGCACTTCTGGTAGTTTTTTATCAAGAGTGTCTTTACACTGTGTGATTAGAATACCTAGTGAGTGGAACTGCCCATGCTATACAATGGAAAGGAAGACTTTGGAAACACTGGAGTATGTCCTCACCTACTTTATTCAGTGCATAAGCACTGTGTGACCTCTGGCTCTTTGACAAAGTCAAAATGATCATTTTGAATGAATTCGGGACATCAAGGCAGCCACAAAAGTGTAACTAAAGACATGAAAGACGACTTCCAGAACTACTTCAGAAAGTGACAATGATGATGGGATAAATGTACTCTAAGTGAGGGAGACTATTTTCAGAGGAAAAATGATAATGTCATGTGTTATAATGGTTCTTTAACGTCATACATTATCATATTTTTGTCACATTTCATTCACTAGTTACAATAAGAGAAGTTGATAGAACAGTGGCTGAAATCTAACTAAATACGACCTATGTAACCATTACATGATTCCAACATTTTACAGTTTCAGGGATAGTAGGCCTAATTGATTCCCTCTTGTTAAGAAAATCCTAAAATGTTCTTTTTCAATCATGGGAATTAGAATAGTTCCTACAATATATTATCAAACAAAATATCCATGATCCATATTCTGTACTATAATTAAAGGATAGTGACATTAATTTACATTGAGGTTCTCATAATAAAACACATGCTATGAGTTTCAGAATCCCAAAGGTTAAAATTGCAGAATAGAAAATGATGGAGCCATATGGTGTGTAATGATTGATACATTGTGTCACCTTGAGAAGTTCAGCAGTTTAACTAAGCAACTCAGCAGGGGGCCAGGGTCCTCACATTGTAAACATCCTGAGCCTGTGCAAGAGCAGGGCACACATGATGAGGGCGTAAAGAACCCACCCTAGGGTGAAAAGCCTGAATACAAAATAAGGGAGGAAAAGAGGCTTGTTCTCCCTAGTTTTTGCTCTTGTTGCTTTTGCTGTCTTCTGATGCCTGTGCTGCCCCTCTGTCATGCCACCCTGCCTTGGAGCCAGCTGATTATGGACTGAAACCTCTACAAAGTGTGAGCTAAACAAACTTTTTCCCTCTTTAATTTGGGTGTGAGTTATTTTGTCTCAGCAATAAGAAAAAAGTATCTAAGATATGGTATCATGCAATGATATGTGTCTTGCTATCATTAGCATTACTTTCAGATGCATACCCAATTCAGACTCCAATTTTTGGTCTTTAATCTACATGTATACTTGATGAATCTGCATGCATTTGCACTTACTTTTAAATCTACAGCAATTTCTTTGATACTATCAGTCAGTATTTCATAAACTACATAAGCTACTGTGTGTATCAAATATTATCAATGGTTTTTCAAGGAAAAACAAAGACTGATAAAAAAGACCATGCGTTTGCTGGCATGTGCTTATCTAAAATGCCCCAAACCTTATGACTGAACTCCCAGCATTACAAATAAATAAATTAGCTATTTAACTAGGTACACAAATGAATAAATAAAAATACATACATATTAGTCTTGTCCCTATCACTCAGTATGACCCTGGACAATTCAATGTCAGTTTTACGGAATGAAATGACCTTAATATATAGTTTTAGTTCTTCATGTATTAAAAAATAATTATATTATTAGAAAATATTTAAAATATCCCGATCATTCTCATGTTCATGTTACTCAAACCTTCAAGTACCCCAATAATTTAGGACCCCATTTTGACGACATCATTAGAAGTTACTTAAGAATTTTTAATTGCTGAAAGGCCAATTACCTGTTTTTTTTTCTCTTATTGTCAAAGCCTATTCTCATGAAGAACTTGAATAACCTCTTCATGCAACATATCCTCCTTGATTCATGCCCCTGTATTATATAGCAAGATAAGATCTTTGAATTATATCAGACATTTTTAATCATAATTTTAATTTATTTATTCTTT
The DNA here is from genome assembly GCA_004365215.1 of Cuniculus paca. NCBI lineage: Eukaryota > Metazoa > Chordata > Mammalia > Rodentia > Cuniculidae > Cuniculus > Cuniculus paca. The sequence continues at coordinate 5,938 of RJWT010022867.1, read as the reverse complement.
CAACATTAATGTACTTTCCTGCCATAGACCAGGCATTGTGCTCAGTTCAATGAGAATCAAAAGAAAAGAGCTATGATTTGTTATATAAAATAAATTGAGAATTAATTTTGTTTGGTGTCCATGAGGGTATAAAACACAATTCACCTAAAGTGGTTAAGATGAAGAAATTTTTAATAGGTGCTATTAATAAAAATGTGATTATAGTTGAGTAAACAGATGAAGGATAGCAAAAACTGTTATTACCCAGAGGTCTGAAAGAATATGAGGAAGAGTTAGAACTATCATAATTCCATAAAACTGGAACCTTCCAGATGAAGGACCACTGGTAGTTGGTAAACCTGGTGGAATCTTACATACACAACTAAATTTGAGAAGGACCTCAGAAACAGAAAACGTATACCTTAATGTAAGTTTTCCTCTCAATTTCTATTTGCTTTTTGATGGCTCATTATTAGCCAAATCTGACCACATGCCAAAAGGAGAACTCAAATGATGCATTCCAAAGAGACCAGCTTCAAGGAGTCAGAACAGAGCGAAGAAAAGTGAAAGATGGTAGCAGTGACTGAGCAAGCAGGACTCCTCAGCAGAAGTTAATTTTTTACTCACTTCATCTCATTTCTTGTTTTTTCCTCCTATATCAGTAAGGAGGATACATGGGCCACCTATAGGTAACCACCGTTGCAACAAAGGTGATTTCAATTCAGTTGTATTCCCATATGAAATCTTAATTACAACTTAGTACTTTTATGCTTGGTAGAAGAAGGCAAAGCATGCGGTAAAATATATAGAGCATATTTTATTCATAACGGCTCCACATACCAATTCTGTGCCCTCAATCCATTGTTTCTTTTCATCTCCACTCATTCTATCTTTCCTATCTACCAGAACTTTGTTTGGTTTAAGTTCAATATTTGATGGATTGACACAAGCTTTCACTCATGTGTATTTGAGTCATTAATAGTTCTACCTTTATCATATTTGTAACTTTTTCAGTAATATATATTATTAAGCATATGAGGTTTAAGAGACAACTTATTATATTATATAAACCTATTTTCTCTGAAATAATCAGGATCAACCATTACAAACAAAGTAGATCAAGGTCTTTGCTTGTCCTTTGATTCACTAGTTTAAAGAATCCTTACTAGACAGAAGATCATGTCCTCTTCAAATATACTGGAATTATTACTGAGTTTCTTAAAAGAAATCTTCTCTTAGGAACTAAAATCATTGCTCTCATGGACAGGGAAATAAGAAAAAAATCCTAAGATAGAGACTTATGAGTGAAAGAACACAAGTTCTCACTTCTTTTGGATTTCTTATACAAATTCTAGCTTTTGGAGATTACATAGCATAGCAATGATTGATTATAGTATATGTAATATGTTATAGATCAGTAAATCAGCTTTGTAAGATGCTAGCTCTCAGGAATCACTGTAAATAAGCCTGTGTACATGACTATAAACCAATTTATTCTGAGATCTGGGATATTTAATATGACCAATTTTATCGTCATGCTTTTTTTTTTTTTGCTATAAAATGACTTTGTTGTCAGAAGCAATGTTAGGACAAATATTATAGTGTTAAGGCATTGTGAATTCTATGGGCAATATTTTTGACAAAAGGGTTTTCGGCAAGAAAATCAAATCTGTATTTTTACTGTTTCTATGTCCATGAGAAACAAATAAAATACTGCCTCCTCTGTGACAGAAAGCATCAAGTGTAACTAACACTCATCTAGTGGATGAAAAAGACTAACATTTATCTAGTGGATCTTCTAGACCATCAGATTACTCACTATGCCAATACACTAGATGGCTTCTCATGGACACGGAATTCATAGGGTTATACTAGTGTCCTTGTTACTACTGTTTATTCATAGGGTTATACTAGTGTCCTTGTTACTACTGTTTTATTCCAGGCTCCTCCCCAACTTGTTTACTATTGTCAGTAAGTGTGAATGAGTGGTTGATATTTCCATGCAGTGAGGTTTCCTTTACTACTCTCTTTCAGAAGCACGTGTTTTTGGAAAGCTATATGGTGGCAGCCATCAACTTCCAGCTGATGTTAGCATATTATGAACTCCCATAAGCAACTCAGCCTGCATTTTTCCTGTTTTTCATGGTCTGCTGATATGAGTTGAGAGAAAAGTGGCAACGCAGAAGTTACATCATAATGGTTCTAAGTTACCTGGGCATGCATGTAGCTTACTTAGCTTACTTTTGCCTTCTGAACCTCTTTTGGGCCAGGTTTTGAGATACCATTTTCATTTCATAATACAATTCTCAGTATGATACACTTTAATTTGGTGATTTGGAATAAGTATCCTGTTCATGACAATAAGATCAGATCACACACACAAAATGATATATAGATAGCTAATTTCTCTAAAGTATTGGACTGGAAGCTGCTTCTCAAATGAATAAAATTATTCTTAAAAGAATACTTCATTTTCCTTCCAAACCTTAAGTGACTTCAAGTGGTTTTCTTATTACCCGACAGAAGAGGCACAAATACGTTGACTGCTGTGAACCTGTAAGCCACACATTGCGTCTGCAGGGTCAAGAATGCCAAGTGCTTGTACCACAATGTGGAACCATTTCTTCTTCTCCTCCCTTCTAAGAAAGACTTTCATTATATTTTGAATTAGTTATAAATTCATGTTCGTATGTAACAAACATTGCCTCCCAAATCAAAAGAAGTCTACCGAACATTGTACATGCTTTCCCTCCTTCTTATGATGAATACAAAGGCATGGATTTTTATTTCCCAATATACAATCCACTACCAAAATCCTAGAAACATCACCAACCTGTAGGAAATGACTTTGAGGAGAGGGCTAATCCTTCACCACCTGCCTAGCATAAATTCATAAAAATATTAAAGACATGAGGCATGATATTTAGGTATAGTTATCATAATTCATTCACATAAGGGACTAGTAAAATTTCTGGGGAATATCAAGACTTTACCTCTAGTACATGAGGAAGAGAGGGGACAAGTTAGTGAAAATCACTTGCTTACATGAGTGAAACAAAACTTTTTGGTTTAGCCTTTTTAATTATAATCGAGGGGATTGGTGCCCACATAATATACTATGTATCAAACAAGAATATTTTGAGATTGAATGGTACTACTATTAAAATCAGGACTTAAACATAAAATGGACTGTCAATGCAAGCTGTGTGTTCATCATGATCCTGATTTACAAGATTTTTGTATCAAACATTAATTCTGATCATTAGCTAATTTTCAGAATGGTTTTCTTTAAATAATATTTGCATGACATCAATATAATGCAGTTTAACATTAGAAAGTCTTTCTAATTTTCAAGATATTCAACTATTGTTTGTAGTTGAAACAGTAGTTGAATCTGCCATAAAATCAAATACATATATATATTAACAATAGCCAGCTCATTATCATTTTGTAATTGCATCAAAAACATGATAAATCTAAGACTGTAGTAAAATTAAGTATTTTACATCCTTTGCTACTAATCACCCTAATGTGATATGTGTGATATTGTAATGGTGAATATAGTTCACTACATATTTGTTTGTATAAACATACATAAAATGCAACCCAAAAGTGAACCTTAATATAAATGATAGACTAGAATTAATACAAAAAAGACAAGATTTTTTATATGTCTAATATTTCTTTTGTTAAACTCTACTTTTTTATTTCACTGTTTTAGCTCTTCAGCTACATGAATGCACTGGAGAATTTTGGAAATATTATGAATGACCTCTGTATATTCTCCAAGTATTTTTAGGACTCATTTCATTGAAATTAAGACCAAAAATGAATGCAATTTACTTTTGCTTAATAATAAAATATCATCTGGCTTCAGCTGGGTTCTTATGACATAGCTTAATAAAACATTTGATGAAATCTTGATTAGGCCACACAAAGCATGATATGTGGAAAACATCAAGTGTGATTTGACTTTTTATATAACTCTAACCCTAATTTCCCTTATGCTGAATGAAATAATCAGTTTAAATGCATGTATACTAATGATGTGTTTATCATGAAAACAGAGTATACAATTCCTTCATCAACATTACAGAAGAGGACAATTGGTTTAATTCAATATGGATTTCTAAATATTTCTTGTGAACAGATGTCTTTGAGAACTCTGATATGTTTGAAATTATATTTTGGGTCTAATTTGTCAGTCCATGATTGACAAGCATGGTTTACCCATAGTCACTTCATTTTACTTTATTTTCATTTCAGAGGTTTAAAAGACAGATCAATAACTGGGTGCTCACAAGTGAAGGTAGCATGTTTTTTAAAGATATTGATCTCATCACTTAGCATCCTTTGAAAACCTTGATTATATTCTGTAACCTAGTCATTTACTGCTGTAATTTTAGTAATAAAAATTGACCTTACCTCAGATATTTTTGCATTTCTTTCCTTCCTTTCAACTAAATTTAAATAAAATGAATCTTAGAATGTTCAGTTATGTGAGCTCTTCTATGAGTGTGATTTATACAGCAGGTGTAAGGGGATGTGTAAGAGGGCAAGTGGAAATGTGTGAATTGAAACGGGGAGGCATGTAGGTCACATAAGCTTGACAGAGTGATGGTGATCAGTGGAAATGCTAAGTGTTTAAGAAACCCACAAAACTAATAAAAAATGTAGTATTTATAGAATATGGTTTTCAAAGGCAAAAAGTTTTGATCTTATGTGGAAAATCAGATCTTATATTGAAATTAAATTTCCACATTGATTTTAGCCAGCTATTCCTCTTCTGAGTATCTTCCAGAAAGAATTAAAAGCATCACATCACAGCGATTTGTGCAGTCCCATGTTTATAGAAGCACAGTTTGTAATAGCCAAATCTTGGAAGCAGCCCAAATGCTCATCAGCCAAGGAACAGATAAAGAATATGTGTGGTGTTTTTTTTTATTCAATGGAGTACTACTCTGCCATAAAGAAGGATAAACTTGAGACATTCTTAGGTATATGGATGCAACTTGAGATCATACTCTTAAGTGAAATGAATAGGAGACACGTGTAAATACCACATTGTTTCTCTGGTGTGAGAAACCAAAAGTGTAAACAAGAACCAAAATGTATGCGAGGTATTGTGAAATAGGAAGAAAATGTACAATTGGGAAGAGGAATAAGGGATGAGGAGAAGTAAAGAAGAAAAAAGTTAAAAAAGTGAGAAGATAAGGGAAAAATGGAAACAAAGCTTTTGTAAGTAGGGAGGAGAAGAGGGGTTGAAGGGAAGGCAGAGGAATGAGAAAAAAAAGAATCAAATCATATCATGTACAGGTACAAATTCTGTATGATGAAAGTGATCATTATGTATACTTAAAATGTACCAATAAAATCTGATTGAAGAATAAAAAGAAAGTAAAATTCATTGTATTCAAAGATAATAATAGCTCTTCACCAGGCTTTCTATTTGGACAAATTAGAATTCTTTTAAATACAACATGTAGTATAGATATGTGTGACATTATTGGGAAAATTTTGAGACAGATTTTTCAGGTAAGATAGGTGTCTGCACTCCTGCTGAGTGTGCCAGGACTCAGTGCAGCCTTGCTCATCGTGGGTCTGTGCTCCAGGAGAGAGACTCAGTCCCTTTTTTCTCTCCCATTCCCCACAGCTTTTATGGTACAAAATTATGACACTGTATGGAAGACAGGTGAAGAATCACAGACAAGTAGCATTCAAGATATAAAGAAATGAAGCACTAGCTGGGCTTGGTGGTACACTCCTCTAATCCCAGCACATGGGAGGCTGAGGTAGGAGGATCGTTGCAAGTTCGAGACCAGCCTGGGCTACAAAGTGAGCCCAAGGCCAGCCTGAACTGCATAGCGAGATCCTGTCTCAAAAAGAAAAAAAAAAAAAAAAAAAAAGAAAGAAAGAAAGGTAGCACTCAGAGACATAAACTTCAATTTATAGGTATAGT
>RJWT010022866.1:0-17026 GCA_004365215.1 Cuniculus paca | reverse complement strand
AGAAAAGAATCCAAAGCATGAATGCAATGAGATGCTAAAAGATTCAGAAAGAGCCAGGTGCTTTGAAGTCAAAGAGGAAAAACTTTGGGTTAAATAGCCCTCATTCCTGATCTTGTTTCAAGCATTAATTACCATCATAAATGTAAGACAGGTGAACTCTGTACCTGATTCTTCATCAGGAAAGGGGAATAATGTTACATACTTCCTTAAACACAGAGAATTAAATTATATTAATTGAAACCAGGTGTCAGCTGAAAAAAATTGTGAAAATAGCTCAAAGGCTGTACAAGCTTAAAGGGTGTCACTGGCTCATGAGTGATGTCAGGACCTGCAGTTTCCAGTTGGAGGAATCAAAGGACACTGCTACTGTCCTTCAATAGCCAGGAGAATGAGACCCTGCAGTGGTTGATACATTGTGTCAATTGAGAAGTTTAGAAGTTTAATGAAGTGACTCAGTAAGGGATCAGGGTCTTCACTTTGTAAACATCATCATCCTGTGCAAGAGGAGGGCATGGAGATGTTGTGAGTGCTATACCTGCCCCAGAGGGGTAGGTTGCTTACAATATAAGGAAGGAAAAGAGGTTTGCTCTCCCCTCACTTTTGCTCTTGCTGCTTTTGTTGTCTTCTGCCACCTTGAAGGTTGTCACAGTGCCATGCCAGCCTGCCTTAGAGCCATCTAATAATTAACTGAAAACTCCCCAACTGTGAGCTAAATAAACCTTTCTTCCCTTAATTTTGGGGATTGGGTATTTTGTCCCAGCAATTAAAGAAAAGTAACCAAAACAGAATTTGGTACCAGAAAAGAAGGGTCATTGCTGTGAATGTACCTGACCATGTGGTTTGAGAGTCTTTGGGAATGGCTTGTGGGAAGAGTTTGGAAAGGTTTGGAGACATCACTTGAAATAGAGGAGCTGGAATGCCTTATGCTGTTCTGTATGGCAGATTGTGCTCAGAGCTCAGAAGATCAAAAGTCAGACAGAAGCAGGGCATGGTGGTGCACACCTGTAATCCCAGCACTCTGGAGGCTGAGACAAGAGGATTTTTGTGAGTTTGAGACCAGCCTGGGCTATAAAGTGAGCTCAAGCCCAGCCTGAACTGCATAGCAAGACTCTGTCTCAAAAAGACAAAAATAAAAAATAAAAAAAAAGCACATAGAAATCCTGCCAGTAAAGACCAGGTTACAGAGGTTTCTGCTTGGAAGGACTGCATTGGGTGCTGGACACCAGATGATGCATTTGATGACTTGACAAAAAGTTTTCTGGTATTTGGTTTCTACAGAGACTTCACCTGAGACTAAGATTAAGGGTGGTGGACTAGTCTGGCAGAAGAAATTTCAAGGCACTCAAAAGTTGAGGCTGTGACATGGCTACTGTTGAGGGCTTTTAGTCATATTTTGGCTGTGAATCAAGAGCAAAGAGCCCAACAGGATGATTTGAAATATTGTGAGGTGGCCAGAAAGGACTCCCCAATAAAGTTGTTGACTGCAAAGGTACAACTGAGGAAATCTCCATTGCAGAGAGGGAACTGATGAATAGAAAAGATGGCCTGAAAGCATCACAAAAAGCAGCATGCCTCTAACCTTTGCAGCCTCAAAACTGAAAAAGTGAAAGACTTTGCTTTGAGGGAAAAGCCACAAAACACCATGTTTCACAATGGTGGCTGTGTAAAAAATTTGTTCCTCATAATAGAATTCAGAGTGACCAGCAATCTAGGCACTCAACCCCTACAGATAAGAGAGAGGAAAGCCTGGCTTATGCTCCAGCTGGCAGCAGACCTTGGCATCATTCATGTGGTGCTGGGTTTAGGTGCAGGCAGCATGCAAAGAGTCCTGAGGTTAAAAAGACTTCAACCCCAATTTCGGAAGACATGAGAGGCCAGGCACTGTGCCCCAGTGAGGGCAATGTGTGAAACTGTGAGGGTGAAGCCAAAGGTGCAGTGGAGACCCTAGAAGTTTGGAAAATGAATGATCAGGAACATGAATGATCTTAGGAAAGCTGCAAGAAGGCAGCAAAGCATAGAAAAAGAAGAGAGAACCTATGGAAGCTACAAACACAGGAAGTACCTTAGGACTGGAGTCACTTAAGCCCTGTGGAACTCACAATTTGCTACAGATTACCTCAAATGTTGGGACATGGAATAACAGAACTTAATGTTTGTCCTGTTGGATTTTGGACTTCTTTTGATCCCCATCCTTTGTATCCCTGTTTGTAACTTTTGGAACAAAAATGTTCTTCTTTTGTCATTGTATGTTGGAAGTGTTGAAGTTTGTTTCTGTTTGTACAGGGACTTGCAGCTTGGGACTTGTACTTTTCAGCAATGCTAAAAGTGTTAGGGCCTTGGCAACTCGTGCAAATGGACTATGTGCCTTTTGCATAAAGGATGTACATGAATCTTTGGGGATGAGGGTAGAAAAGTTGTGATTCTAGTGAAATATATTTATAGTTCTCCTTAAGAACTATTGGTTCTTAAGGAGCCAGTGTTATAGTTGTAATGTTATAACCTGTGTTATAGTTGTAATGTTCAGGTTGTGAATGATACAAATAAGCATGTCTTTGTATCTGGATACTGATGTAAAGAAATGTGTCTGGTTGACAAGTTGACAAGGGGTGGATTGTAATGGTTGATATATTATGTCCACTTGAGAAGTTTAGAAGTTTAATGAAGAACCTCAGTAGGGGGCCACACTTCTCACTTTGTAAACATCCTCATTGTGTGCAATAGGAGAGCATGGAGATAGTGTGAGTGTTACATCTGCCCCAGGGGGTAAGCCTGCTTACAATGTAAGGGAGGTGAAGAAGCTGGCTCTCCCACCTTCTGCTCTTGCTGCTTTTGCTGTCTTCTGCTGCCCTGAAGTGTTGCCCTTGTGCCTTGGCACCCTGTCTTGGAGCCAGCTGTTTACTGAATGAAACCTTCACAAACTGTGAGCTAAATAAACCTTTCCTTCTTTAATTTTGGGGATCAAATGTTTTGTCCCAGGAATGAGAGGACAGTAACCAAGAAAAAGACATCTTTCAAAACCTCTCTTCGCTCCAAAATATGTCATAAATGTCATCCATTACTAGGTAGGGACAGCACAACAGTGGGATCATTTTATCAAGGATGCTTAATAGGGTCAGTGTCCAGGCCTCTGAAAACAAAGCATGAACTCATTAATGACTTCCTATTCCAAGATTAAAATGCCATCGCATGTCTCTACAATTCCAGACGATGGACATTGTGGTAATCAAAGTGAGATGCGTTTTACTGTGCCCCTGGAGTGGTGAGCTGGCATGGAGCAGTGGATCACTGATGCTCTGCAGATGGTGGCATGGCCTCAGGATGCATTGTCATGCACCAGTGGCCCAGAAAGGTCTCTGCAACTTTTGACTACTGTGGCTATAAAAGTTTGAGGACAAAGCAAGAACTTGATAATCTTCCAAATGTATTGGTTCCTTGAAATCAATTCCTCTTAGAGTAGAAAAATGTTTTCCCTATTACTTCCCAGATTATTTTTTCATATTGAAGTGGATATGGGCCTGGGGTGTAACTCAATGGCTAAGAGCATGCCCAGCACACACAGTCATGGCTTCAATTCTCAACACACACACACACACACACACACACACACGCACACACAATGAATATATTGCAACGTGGTTAATTACAGATTATTTGTCAAACAGATTATTTGTATTATAAATGACACAAGCCCACATCCTAAAGGTTGAAGAATTGGCAGGAATGTGGTCAAAGTTGTAAAACCAGGAAAAATGTGGAATAAATGAACATGTGTATCAAATATAAAAAATGAAACTACTGATCTCTAAAGCAGAATATTCAAACCTGTTAGAAGTAGAAGAGTAAAGAAACTTCTTTGTGGACATTTAAAAAGGACTGGGCAGTCAGAGTAATATCAGATTAACATGTTGGGACTTTACTCTGTGCCAAAACTACATCTTGGTAATCTCATTCAATTCCAATAATAACAATTTGAAACACAGATTATCCTTAATCTTTTTCCTTTACCCTTACAAGGATGCATAGTTAATGCCTTCAAAAAGGAAAAAATCCTGCCATTTGACACATTATAGATGGACCTGGAGGACATCATGATAAAAAACCTAAGCCAAACACATAAATACAATAATTGCATTATTGCACTTATGTGTGGAATCTAAAATGTCTACCCCTTTAATATCTAAGCATCAAAAGTTTATAGAGCTTTTGGGTCATTTAGTCAAGGTCACTGGCAAGCACAGAAAGTTGGATTCAGACTCAAGTTCATCCATCTCCAGGCCTGGTTCCTCACTCACCTGCTGCAGCTGCTGATATCCCAGAGCAGGGAAGAAGCAGTAAAAGCTGGATCTGGATCTACAGGAGCCTATGATGCAGGCTATATGTGAAGGCACTAAGCGAGGCTCACAGCGCAATTAGTAATCACACAGACTTATGTGGTGTCAATGTGACTCGCTACTTTCAGGTTAGGATGGATCAATAATAACTGACTTTGAGATTCAAAACTAAATAACCTTGATGAATCAATTAACCACCTCAGGCAACATAGGTTTTTTAGATCTAAAATAGAAAGAATAATAACTCAAATGCTTATTTCATACTAAAATTATGTAATTCACATGAAAAGTCTAAGTAAAAGTCCATAGAAGTCTATGAAGATGAAAAAATGATATATAGTAATATAATACAAGCTTTGGTTGTTTGAGTTACTGAAATAAAGTCATCTATTTTTCTGCTTTGCCACTCATTATTTACCAGCAATTTCTTATTGTATGAGGCAGTTTCTCATGGCATTTTTTACTTCTTCATTTCTCAAGGTATAAATGAGTGGATTCAGCATATGTATCAGAATGCCATATAACACTGCAATGTTCTTGTCTATGGGTAAAGTAGATGATGGACACATATAACTAAATATACAAGGTACAAAGAACAAGGAAGCCACTGTGAAATGGGCCCTGCAGAGGGTTTTGTGTCTCCCTTCCACTCAGAGGGACCTCAAGGAGTGCAGGATGACAACATAGGAGGCAGCCAACCTGAGGAATTTCAGCAGGCAGATCTCACTGCTGTTGGCCGCCGCCAGCACACCAGCGATATAGGAGTCAGTGTGGGTGAGCTCCAGCAGAGGGCACAAGTCACATACAAAGCGATTGATCATGTCGGGCCCACAGAAGGGCAACTGAAAGGCCAGGAAGAGCTGAACTGCTGAATGCGGGAAGCCCCCCAGCCAAGCCACCACCACCAGAGTGGCATAGTTTCCTGGTCATGGTGGTCATGTAGTGCAGGAGTTTGCAGATGGCCATGAGGTCATAGGCTATTACCATGAGCAGAATGATTTCAACACCTTCAAAAAAAAAGTGGACTCCAAAGAGCTGAGCGATGCAGCCCTCATAAGTGATGGTTATGCCCTCATACAAGAAGTCAGCAACAAGCTTAGGAACAAGAGGATGAATAACAAGGGTCAAGAAAGGATAGATCGACCAGAAAAAGAAGTACATGGGGGAAGCCAGCATGGAGCTGACAGCAATGGTGACTACAATGAGTATATTACCACACACTGTGATTACATAGATAACCAAAAAGAACACAAAGAAAATTCTTTGTAGCTCTGACTTCTGTGAGAGTCCCAACATGAAAAATTTCATAAGATTGTGTTGTATTGTCATAGATTCCCAGGGTACAGAGAATGCAGTTACAGTAATGCATATAGAGTCAAAAGAAACATACAAGGATTAAAGCCAGGGTGAAAGTATTGCAAGGTTTCCTTTGGCACCCACTTTCCTTTGTCCTTCTTATTGCCCCCCTTGTGCTCCAAAATCTTACACCAATTTATCCTATTAACCATAAGATGTAATTGTATATCTGTTAACTTTAGCATCACTAGGAGCAAATATTTAACTGATTAGCTGAAAGTGATAATTTAATTATCTCAATTTTCTATTACTGTTACAACTGAGGTTGAACAATTGACAGACACTGGTTTTCTAACTTAAACTGCAGTACCTCTCTGACAATTTTTAGGATTAATAAAATGACATTGGAAAAAAACTAAGTATTTCAGATCTTCAAAAATGTGTGCCTGTGTGACTCACACTCTTCAAATCAAACCTTCCTCCCTGGACTCCACAACAAGCATTGCTCTACAATGATTCAATTTTTCCAATGGTGACATCAACTGATACAAGTCAAGCTGCATCCAGACTAAAGGAAACTCACTTAGCTGCCAATGGAGATGCCCTTCTCTCCTGCTTAGCCATTCCTGCCCCACACAATATCGTGTTTATGAAGCCAACTTAAATTACTTCCCCCCTTGCTGACATGTTTTGTATTCTTCCAGATTTTGCCTTGATGAAATTCACCTAGCTCGGTGTGGCTAGCTGTTCTCCTCTCTGCAAGAAGATTCAAGGTTACAAGAAATTGATGAATCTCCCTAAGCATCATTCTGTTACAAGATTACCTGCTCCACAAGGGAGGGTATGAGAATGAAGAAGAAAGATGCCTTATATTAACCGTCTGGAAACTATAATCTCATATGGCAGAAAACACATGCTCATCCATTATTCTTCTTGTCTTCTTTACATTTTTTAATTAATTAAGTTTACTGGTACACTTCAGATATAAACAATGATCACATTTATCATAGTAAATTTGTACCAACACATGATACATCTTTATTTTTCCCCACTCCTTTTCCCTCCCTTCAAATCCTCCTACCCTCCTTATTTACAAAAGCTTTGCTTCCATTTTTATCTTCTTTTCACATTTTCTTTTCCCTTCCTTTTGGGAGGTGGGGGAACCCTCCCACCTCCCTAATTTCTGTTCTCATTTGAACATTTTGTTCCTATTTCACATTATCTACTATACATTTTTTTCCTTATTTGTACTTTCAGTTTCATTGTGACACATAATAAGTGCATTCATCTTGGGAAATTGATACATATCTTATTGCTTTATTCTTCTAATGATATGAAGGAAATGTCTGTTCTCATCTTGGTTTCCTTTAAAAAAAAAAACTATTAACCCTGCCCATCTTTTTCCTAGTTGATATTTATGTCTTCAGTCCATTTGGAGTTGATTTTTCATACAGAGTGAAAGATAAGGATCTTATTTCAACCTCATACACTTAGAAATTCAATTTTCCTGGGCACTATTTACTGAAGCAGTTTTCTTATTTCCAATGTATGTATTTAGCAATTCTTTGGAGACTCAGATAGCTGTAAATGCACAGGTTCATTTCTGTGTTCTCCACTTTTTCTCAGTGCTCTATTTTTATTTGAACATTGTGCTGGCTTGGTGATATTTCGAACATTGTTCTTTTTTGTAAAGAATGGTTTTGACGGGCTGGGGATCCAGCTCAGTGGCCTAAGCGCCTGCCTGGCAAGTGCAAAGTCATGAGTTCAATACCTGGTGCCTCAAGAATGGTTTTGACTTTTCTGCTTTCAAATCAGTTTAGGGTTTTTACCCTAATTCTGTAAAGAATGTTCTTGACATTTTCATGGGGATTGCATTACATCAAAATATAACTTCAATAATTGGCCATTTAATAAACATTAGCAAAAATTCAACTGATCTTGAACATCTTCCAGTTTGTTCTACAATATTTCACTTCACTGCTCTGTAAATTTTATTGTAACAGCTACTTGCCTTTTTGTTTAGGTTAATTCCTAGGTATTTTATATTTTTAATCATGTGAATGGACTTGTTTTCCTAATTTGTTTGTCAGTATGTTCATAATTGATGCACAGAAAAACTACTGATTTTTAATGTTGATATAGTATTCTGCCTCTTTTCTGAATTTGTTTATCATATCTAAAATAATTTGGGGGAAATTAAAATAATATGGGAAAATCTCATTTGCAGATAATGATAATTTGACTTCTTTTTTCTTGTTTATTTCCCTGTTATTTCTTTGTCTTGCTAATAGCTCTAGTTAAAATTTCACATACAATTGTACCATGGTTCCTGAATTTAGTTCTTTCCATGATTCTGGTCACAAACCAAGTTGGATAAGGGAAATAAATTTCCCCGTAATGTGAACATTGAACCTAACTATGGAATTTGATTTCACATCCAATTGGGTTTATAAGCAGAAGAGTGGGAAGTTTCAAGTTCATGAACTAAAGTACCACTGTATCTTATTGAACAGGAGTAATAAAAGTGGCATCTTTGTCTTATTACTTGGTTTCAGTGAAAATACTACCAGCTTTTCCTTAAATTCATTATATTTGCTATGTGTTTGTTGTATATAATCTTTGTAATATTGAAATATGATTCTAATATTCTTAGTTGCTTCAGTGATTTAATTTTGAAGAGAACACGAATTTCACCATAGGCTTCAACACCAATTGAGATGATCTTGTGATATTTATTCTTGTGATTATTATTTTGTTAGTGTGAATTACATTTATGTATTTTCATATGTCTGCTAGTTAGTACTTGCTTTAATGGAATGAAATCAACTAGATCATTGTGTAAGATATTTTTAATGTGTTGAAGAATTTATTTTGCAAGAATTCTATAAAGCATTTTTGAACCTACATTCCTCAGGAATATTATTCTCTTCTTTTAATTTTTATCAGAAACTACCATTAATCTCTTCCACTCTTTTCTCATCACATTTCTCACTTCCTTATTCTGAAAAGTATAAATCCAGGGATTAAGCAAAGGAGGGGACATGCAGTAAAACACTGCCACCATTTTGCCAAAGGAAAAGGCAGTTGGAGTCATGTGTATATAAATATGCAGGAGGAAAAAGAACAAAATCACTACAGAAATGTGGGATACACAGGTGGACAGAGCTTTCTGCTACCCTTCAGAACGGTACTTCCTCAGAGAGAACAAGACGACACCACAGGAAACAAGTAGCAGAGAGAAGATTTTAATGCAGATGGTTCTACTGGTGGCAACCACCAAAAGGCCAGAGATATGAGTGTCAGTGCAGGCAGGTTTCAGTAATGGGTACAGGTCACATATGAAATGGTCAATGACATTAAGGCCAAAAAATGGTAGCTGAAAAGTAAAGAAAACTTGAATTATGGAATTCAGGAAGTCCCCTGCCTAGGCTTTGCCCATGAGAACACAACAGTTTATTGTTCATGATGGAAAAGTAGTGCAAGGGTTTGTAAATGGCCACATAGCATTCATCAGCCATGGCTGTGGGGACAATCACCTCCACCCCAGCAAAGAAGTGTCTAGCAAAGAGCTGCACCATAAAGCCTTCAAAGGAGATAGTGTTCCTTCCACAGACAGAGTCCGAAATCACCTTTGTTGAGGTAACAAAAGAACCATGCATCCAGGAAGGACAGAAAAGCCAAGAAGTACATGGGAGAGCCCAGCAGAGCAGAACTGCAGACAATAGTCACCACAATTAGCGTGTTGCTCCAGATAGTTGCAAGGTAGACAAACAAATAAACAACAAACACTACTGTCTGAACTGCTGTATTCTGTGAAAGTTCCAGGAGGATAAATTCATTTACAAAGTTCTGATTTTGCCTGACTTTTAAAGAAAAAGTGACAATGAAAAACTGATCATGTAATTTTGATTTTATGGGAACAATTCACTTCAAACAAATTTATAGAACTATTATCAACTTCTTTCAAACTCTTCTTGAGTACTTTCACTTTCATTGAGCACACATAATTGGGAATTTGCTAAAAGAGTATTTAGACCTCAGGCAGAACTGAAGTGTAAATACATTATTGAATACTTTAAAATAGACAGAAGTTCACTATGGTGAGAGGAATGCATCCACATTAATAAAGAAGAGAAACAGCTTCTATTTCAAATGTCAGCTTAATCAGGTGACTTCCTGGAGCAAATCATTGAGAAGCAATCTGAAACAAAATATTGATAACAAAATGAATGTAATTCTTGAATCTTACATGCCAGTGACATCAAATAGTAGAGACTAGCATGCCATACTTTATCTAGACAGTCTTATTCACAAACAGAAGAAAATGACGCAGTTCAAGAGGCACTTCAAAATTCTCAAATGTCTTTTAAAACCTGACCTGAATTGATATTTAGTTGAATTAATTCATTCTTTATTAAGGAGAAGTGTTAATAAAGACATGTTTAAATTCAACCCTAACACCTTCCAAGTGTGAATGACATTGTTTTAATTTATCATTTATGAATTAATACAGAAATAGATAAGGATATTCCTGTGTAACAATAATGTGTACTTTTGATTTTCCTCATGGTCACTAAAATAAATGATGTAGATAAGCAGTTGCTTAGGGCTCAATTTCCAGAAACAGTATATGTTAGGTATTATTAATCTATCCTAGTAATGAGAAACTCATGCTCATAGAGATATTAACTCATAAAGATATTAAGTTCAACTTCAGTTAAGTTGTTGAACAGATGTAGGATCTGGTTTGTGACACAGAAATTCTGTCCTTGAGTTCCTTTTGCCTCACTAACAGGAAAAGGCTGCAATTTTTCATTACCAGAAGTGTGACTTTTTTTTTTTTTTGTGGCACCGAAGCCTGAACTCATGACCTTGTACTTGCCAGGCAGGTGCTTAGGCCACTGAGCTAGATCCCCGGCCCTTGTCTTTTTGAGACAGGGACTCACTATGCCATTCTGGCTGGTCTTGAGCTCACTTTGTAACCCAGGCTGGTCTCGAACTCACAAGGATCCTCCTGTCTCAGCCTCCCAAGTGCTGTGATTACAGGCATGAGCCATCATGCCCAGCAGAAGTGACTCTCTTAAAGCAGTGACCTCATTCATGGTTCTACACAAGGCAAATATTAAAGCCTCTGATTTTGTGCATATGGAAATGATGCACCTTGATGGTGAGAAGAGCAAATAATGAAAAATCAGAAGTGATTTCCCAATAACCTACACATGGAAATTGGTCACAACCATGTAGTTAAGGAAGAAAAACAACTTATTGGATACTAGACAGAGTTTTGAGGCTTTCTGAATCATTTGGCAATTATTCATACCATGTGACATGATCTGATTGAGTGTATCTTGTCAGGATATATGATTCAGTTTCATACGACTTTCTCATAAAGTAGAGGTGTTCATATACATCTTACCTGCTAATTTCCCAGGTCAATGACAAAAATCACATTTGAAAATGTAAAAATGTTGCTCATTACAAAGTTCCCTCATTCTCTGACTTTAAAAATCTTACTCTTGACCCACAGAAGCTTTTCAATTCAGCATGGGGTTTATCCTTGAATTCTTTATGTCACTTTCCACAGGTAGACAAGACATCACAGAATGATTGCATCCTAACCTATATCATTGAAATAGCATTTATGTAAATGTAAATAAGTGCATAAAACTTTCTATATATGTATACATGTGCATATACTTGCTAAAATTGATAAACTGATGTATAATATGATTACTATAACAACTAAAATAAACTGATTTTACGCCTACCATTTAGTGTCAACAGAAAGAAATTAAAATGTTAATGAAATTAATAAACATGCAATTATGTACAACCAGTATCTGCTTTTACTTATTTCCAAACATTCATTTCCGTGGATTTGAGAGGTTTTTCCCCAACCCAAAAAATCTGAAGATTTTTTATTTTAAAGAAAACAAGACAAAACAAAACAGAACAAACCAAAGCAAATCAGAACAGAACAATGCAAGCAACACAGGGCTTCAAAACAAGACAATGGGAAATCAACAGTGGTTACCTTGGTGTCTCTGGTTTTCTTCAAAATACTTGTCCATACCTTCACACACAACAAAATAAAAAAAATTAGTACAAAACCAATCAAAACAAAAGAATGAAAGCATTATAGGACTTCAAAACAAGACAATAGGATATCAACAATGGCTACCAGAATGTCATGTTTTTTCAAAATAGCTATTCATACCATCACACATAATAAAATCAAACAAAACAAAACAGAATAAAACCAATTAAACAAAAGAATGAAAGCATTATGGGACTTCAAAACAAGATAATAGGAAACTAACAATGGTTACCATAATATATCCCATTATCTTCAAAATAGCTGCTCATACCATCAGACACAGTACAATCTAACAAAACAACATAGAACAAATCTAAACCTAACAAGATTTTAAAAATGATACAAGAGTTCAAGATAAGATAATAAAAAATTAACAGTGGTTACCACCTTAGGTGTTTCATCCTCTATCACTTTCATCCCCTTTGCTTTTTTGTCGTCTCCTGTTGTGTGGAACAACTCTTTTCTTTCCTTTGATTTTTCAGTTTATGAATTTCTTTTCCAATTAAGTGTTTCTTGTATACAGTGTATTGATGGACCTGGTTTATTAATCCACTCTCCATATATTTCTTTTTATTGGTGAATTGAGGCCATCTACATAAATGGTTACAACTAGCATACATTGGTTAGTCTCTACCATGCTATCCCCCTGTGGTTGCCCCTCCACTTTTCCCTTTCATTCAGTTGCCAGTCCTGTTTGGTGACCCTCCTCTGCTGCTGCTCCTGAAACCATATTCATCTCTATCTCTCTCTAGAGTATCCTTCAGCACTCTCTGTAGGGTTGGTTTGGTGGTCATGAATTCTTTCAGTTGTTTTTTTGCCATGGAAGTATCTTATTTTTTCATCCATTTTGAAAGATAGTTTTGCAGGATACATGAATTTGGGTTGGGAGTTGTTTTCTTTCAGGATTTGAAGCACTTCACTCCAACCTCTTCTTGACTTTATTATTTGTGTTGAGAAATATGCCACAATTCTAATGGGTTTTCCTGTACAGGTGATCTGTTTCTTTTGTCTAATAGCTTTTAATATTCTGTTCTTGTGCTGAATTTCTGAGATCTTGATTATGATATGTCTGGGTGTAGATTTACTTTGGTTATGGCTAGTTGGAGTTCTATATGCCTCACTTATCTGTATGCCAGATCCTTTTCCCATGTTTGAGAAATTTTCTGCTACTACTTCTGTAAATAGCCTTTTTATTTCATTTGTGTTGACCCCTGTTTCTTTGCCGATCACTATCAGCCTTAAGTTATTTTTCTTTGCATTGTCCAGGAAATTGTTGTTTCCTCGTTCCTTGTTATTTTAAAGAGATCTTTTCTTTCACAATCACTAGCTGTGATCCTCTCTTCAAGGTTTGAAAGTCTATCTTCAGTCTCTTTCAAGCAGTTTTGCCAGCTTATAATTGACTTTTTAATTCCCTGGTTATCTCTTTCAATCTGTTTCAGGCACTTTAATTGCTTTGTATATTGTTCACTCAAGATTTCCATCATTTTCCTATGTTCCTCTTATTTATCTATGTGTTCTCTAGATACGCTCAGCAATGCTTTCATTGTGTTTTTCATTTCTTCTTTTACATGAAACATTATTTCTGATCTGATTACTTTTACAGCCTCATGCAGTTGTTTCATTAGTTCAGTTGCTATCCTCTCAGAGATTTCAGGTGTATGACTTCCATTTGTTTCCATGATTGTATCTCCAAGACTTGTTTTGAGTGGGCTGGAGGTCTGAGATTGCTTTTTCCTCCTTCATCTTGACATTCTCCTGGGTTTCTCCCTACAATTAGGTTGTGGGGTCCCAGGCACTTCCCACATTGGCTGCCCCTCCATGGTGTAGGGGAATGGGACAGGCACCCGGGTTTCTCTGACCCCAGATTCCCAGGGAGGTAGCAAGTTTTGGACTGGGCTTCACCAGACTTATGCAGCTACACTGGGTCTTTCCTGATGGTGAGGGGTGTGTGGTGGTGGGGCTGCTTCTTCTCTAAACTTGTGTGTCTAGACTGGAACTTCCATGATGGTGGTAGGCACACAAGGGTGTGTGTGTCTGATTCTCTTGGTGGATGATGGCTGCCTGAAAGAAGCAAGGGTCTCTAGTGGTGGCCTGCAGGTTCACAGGGCTTACTTGGCTGTGTCTCCTACCTGCACTGGTTGCCCATGGGAAGCAAGCCTTCTGATGATGGTGGCTAACAGACAGAGGCAGATCTCCATGTGTACACTCTGAACACCATATTGGCTTACAAGCCTAAAGCAAGAATGTAATAGTTTAAAAGAAATTCCAAAAAGTCTTTGAATCAGTCATTAGCCATCTTTTATCATGTGCAGAATAAGAGTACTGTAAGTCATCCAGTGGGTTTCAGTTTAGCCTAGGGCTTCAGGGAAACATCAGAGAACCCACAATCATCCACGCATATTTCAGAGGCTTCACTATCAAAGAAAACCAAACTAAGTAGGAGGTTGAAAGGAAGGCAAGATTCTCTAGAAATCTAACAATTAATAGACTTTTATCTCTCCACTTTCTTTTATGATGATATTCTAAGAGCAACTCTATTATAGATTTAAAATATCTGTGTTATAAAAGGACCAATCTCCTCTTTTTTCAAATAAAAGGAATTTCCAAAATTATTCTTAAAACTTTGATAGTGGAGAACACAGACTGGCAATGACTTATGATTGCAATATTCACAGTTTTAAATCATTTAAAAGTAATTGTCCCACACATACCATGTTTTGTTGGATTGAATCTTACATCACAAAAGGAAAGCAGTGATGAATTATTGAAATCTGAATTTAAAAACTGGAGAATTATGTATCAGTGTTCACTTCATAGTCTTGATGAACATTAACTATAATAATGCAAGATGAAAATATTACTAGAAATGAAGTGAGTATCCCCAGGAACTTTCTATATCACCTTTGAAACTCTGTTGTTAATCTACAGTTACACAAATGGAAAGTGAATTACAAAGAAAAAATTGTTCAGATTCAATTCTCAAAAATTCACCAACTTGAGGGTCATCACCTAATAACAAGATGCCCTGGAACAAAGGACCACGACTCAAGTGCATAACAGCCAGGAGCAAGAATAATACCAACATATTTTCACAGCCAAAACTGAAGAGAGCACATAAAATGTCAGCGTTACCATTTAAAGCACTATCTACATAACGAAGTGACAATGATATTAATACGTCCTTTTGAAATTTTATTTTATTTTATTTATTCATTTATTTATTTTTGTACTAGGTATCAAACTCAGGCCTTGTGCTTACCAGGCAGGCACTTACGCCACTGAGCTAAATCCCCAGCCTGAAATTATTCTTTTTAAATACTACATCTACTCTAAAAAGTAATGAAACTGACTCACACAAGCAATACCTTTGGAAAACATTAATATATAATTCTACATTCATACATGTTTTGTACTCTATACCTAACCCCAGTCCAAAAAGTATACTGTAAAAGTGAAATACTACGGAAGCTTTATATTGGAAGATTTTACAGCATCACATGCAGTAGTAGCAAGTGATCTAAAATATTCAGAAATAGAAAGCTATTGTTATAAATAAAATTTTTACAAATTATATCACTACTATTATGAAGAAAACATTAATATTACAAGGATTTACAAAGTGAAGCATTTTTGCAATTTGTTATGTGAGAAAAACTGAAGAATATTACTAATAAATCTTCCTACTTTTGCACATTTACATGTGATTTTAAAATGTAAAAGAATATAAAAGATGATTGCAAATAGAATTTTGCAATATAGCCAGGTGTGGTGACTCACGCCTGTAATCCCAGCACTCAGGAGGCTGAGACAGGAGGATTGTTGTGAGTTCGAGACCAGCCTGAGTTACAAAGTGAGCTCAAGGCCAGCCTGAATGGCATAATGAGACCCTGTCTCAAAAAAACAAGGGCTAGGGATTTAACTCAGTGGCCTAAGGACCTGCCTGCCAAGAACAAGGTTGTGAGTTGAATCCCCAGTGCCACAAAAAAAGAAAAAAAAAGAATTTTGCAATATAAAAATAAGTAATTACTTTAAAAATATTTAGAATTGCACATAAATTTAAAACCACAATACCTGATTTTGCATCATCAAAAGTTCAGGAAAGGATGTAAAGTTGGAAGAAAATTTTTTTGCATGGGTGGAACAGAACCAACAAATCACGGAATCTGATATTAATGGTTTAGTCAGGGGCAGTGGTGCACAACTATAATCCCAGCTCTCTGAGAAACTGAACAAAAAGTGCAGTAAGTTGAAACCCAGCCTTGGAAATAGACCAACTAAGCACTTTCATGAGGCTCCATGTCAGAATAAAAATAAAAAGGGCTGAAGATGGAGCTCAGTGTGAAGGCACTGATGTTAGTCTTAGTATGAAAAAAATACTGTTGTGAACTGTCTCCTAATGGCCATAACAGGACCTGTCTTTCGCCATCCTCTATGCATTTACTATGATATTGATTTTAAATACCACAAGCAGGAGTTTATTCTGTCTGTATTTCCTCAGAATATTACAAGGTTTTCTTTACTTAGAGTCATTGGACAGAACACTCATGGTTGCACCTGTTTCTCAGGATCTGCTCCAAAATGACTCATGGGCACAGAGTCATCTCCTGGGGATGCAACCTAGAGAGAATTTTCTCTCTGGGCCCTACTTCTCATGTTGTCCACTATTTCTGTGCTATTTGTTTTAGCAATAAAATTAACTCCAGCACCCTTCATTCTGAAAAGCTTTTCTTTTCATCTTTGAAAAAAATATATATTTATAACACTGAAAGCTAAAACATGATCAATAAAGTTTCATTTTAGGTAACATTTTGTAAGTATACATAAGGAGCAAAAGGTATGCATTTGTGTCTATTATTCACATTTGCATCTGTTTTTCTAAATAAATGCTGCTAGATAACAAGAGTCATTATGGTAGCCTTACCGATTGCTTTTTACCCTGTTTAAAAGTCATGTACCATGTTCATTGCTTTGTTTTGATTGACTTTATGCTGTTTTGTTTTGTTTGGTTGTATTCTTTTCAAAATAAAAAAAATTACCCCTAAAAGATAAATAAATAGATGCTGCTATTGTAAATAAAATGATAAAATCCATCTTGTAATTAACCTTATCACACATTTCTTAAATACAGCATATTTTATATCTGGGATTATTATTCAGCAATAAGAATTCATTAATTCTGTAATTTTCACAAAGCATATTCCCTTTCCTGACAACTTGGAAATATTTTCTAATCAGACTTCAAATCATTTTTCACCACTCAATGTCATGCCTATGGATTAGACAATCTAATCTGATAGACAGA
>RJWT010022865.1:0-17002 GCA_004365215.1 Cuniculus paca | reverse complement strand
TCATGGAAGGTCTTTCAAGAGCCACAAGAGACTGGATGTGACAACTAAAGCAAAGAGAAGAGCAGAGGCCAACAGAAAGATAATGAAGGGTGAGAAAGGTGAATGGTTAAAGATGACACCACTCAGGTCCAAGGAAGAGGAACCCAGGACAAAGATGTGGAAGAAATGGCTAGAACAAAAACAGACAGGAAAAGAGATAAAGGCATCAGAAAGGCCAAGGGAGGGGAGGATTTCAAAGTGAGGGTCAGCAATCTTGAATACAGTCACCAACTGGTAAAGCTCCAGAAGGGTTATGGAGGGCCCAGTGAGTCCAGGGGCCGCCAGGACACTATGACACTGTGAGGGCATTGTCGTGCTGCAATCGAGTTGGGCATAAATGGGCAGAACAGCAGGGACAGAGGAACAGCTTATTGGCCAGGTGTGAAGAAATGCAAAGTCTTCTCAGACAACAAAAGAGTTAGAAAATGTCTCATCTGTCTCACTACTGCCAAAAGCTTCCCAAGATATACACCAGCTATTCAATCGCTGAGTTCTACAACTCGGGAATGAGCAAAGCCCTAAATCCTAGGAAGGGCAGAAAGCAATGACATCACTGGAATTTAAGAATCAAACATAAACAGCTGTGCAGATTATCACTTAAAGTTGAATATGAAAGTCAAAAACTATACTTGAATAAATATTTATGGGGAAAAGCATATACTAATAGTCTGTGTGAGTTACAGACTCTACAACCTTAGAATATCATTAAGATATTGCAAGGAACAGGGAGCAGAAGGAAAAAGTACAATGAGTTTATTTTGTAAATGAGAAGAATTTGCCAACTCTTTTATTCATGTCTAATAATTAGAGAAATATGGGTTTGAAACCTAATGAGAACTAGTATTAGCATTATTATCTCTTTGAAGTTTTATCACAGTTAATACAGGGGATGACAATATATTAACAGCAAGAAAACACAGAACATAAAATTCCAAATAAAAGAAAAAAATCAAGACCAAAGTTAGAAATTTTACTAAAATCCAAAACTCCAGAATGGGTTAAAACAATATGAATAAATTATATGTTTCCTGAAAAATTTCAATTATATGTTTCTTGAAAAATTTATGTTTCTTGAAAAATTTCATAAAAAATAGCTATAAAAGATATGAAAGACAGAAATAAAAAATGGACAAAGAACGGCAGGCAACGTTGATAAAAAAGAGAAATAATATAATGAGGCAAAATCAAGTTCTCATTAAAAAGCACTAATTAATACTATATTATATTAAGTCCTTGGTATTTACCCAAGAGACATGGAAGAACTGTGCATAAAGACTCATAATTATATCACTTGTAATAATCAAAAACTTGAAAGCACCCAATGTCCATTAGCCTATGAGTAGATGAACAAATTGTGGTCCATCTGTGCAGTGGAAGGGAACAGGAAGGACAAACTGCTGACCAGTGCTGGCTGCCTCAGCAGTGCTGCATGGAGGGAAAGAGCCAGACACAAATGCTCCATAGCTTGGGATTCCAGGTACAAAACGTTCTACAAAAGTCAAGTCTACAGAGGCAGAAGTCAGATTAGTAGCTACCAGATCTGCACCAGATACAGAACAGGGGTCTGACTGAGAAGAGAGTAAGGGACATGAAGAGATGAAACATTCTGTATCCTTTTTAAAACAGATCTTCTGAAGCATAATTGATACACAGAAGGCCTGCATGTGTGTGCATTTATTTATTTAATTTTTGATAAAGTAGTGAGATTGAACCTAGGTCTCTCAACTGAACTACATCCCTGTCCCTTTTTTTTTTTTAATTTTGAGACAGGTTATCACTAAGTTTCTAAGTTACTCAAGCTGAGCTTGAATTTGAGGTTCTCCTGCCTCAGCTTCCCAGAGTCCTGCACACATTTAATCAATTCAACTTGAGTTTGAACATAGGCATACCGTTGTGAAGCCATCATCACAGTTAACAGAGGTTATGGTTGATACATTGTGTAAACTTGGGAAGTTTAGAGGTTTAACTGGAGAGAGTCAGCAGGAACCAGGATTCTTAGTTTGTAAATATCCTCATCCTGTGTAAGAGGAGGGCACAGAGATTTTATGAATGCTACACTTGCCCTGCAGGGGGAGGGTGGCCTGTATACAATATAAGGGAGAAGAGGCTTGCTCTGGCTCCTTTTTTGGCTCTGCCTCCTGCCTTGAAGTGTTGCCCCAGTGCCATGCCACTCTGCCTTGGAGCCAGCTGATTATGGACTGAAACCTCTACAAACCAGTGAACTAAATAAACCTTTTCTTCCCTAATTTTGGGTGTTAGGTATTTTGTCTCAGCAAGGAGAGAAAAGTAGCCAAGACAGAATTTGGTACCTCCAGCAGTCTCCTTTACTTTTTGTTTTGTTTTAAATTGTGTTTAAGAACACTTAACATGAGAGTTATTCTCTTAATACATTTAGGTGCATAATACAGTACTTTTAACCACAAGCTCTATATTGTATAGCAAATCTCTGGGACCATTTCACTTGCCTAACTGTAATTTTACACCAACACAACTACTTCCCATTCTGATGTCCACACTGCTATACACCATCTGTCAAAACTCAGTAACTTGCATACTCTCAAAGATCAATTTCTACATATTATAATTAATCTGACTTTCAGTTTAAAAAAGGAATTAATGAGAACAAGCAAGGTCACTTTATATTTTTTGAAATACACTTTACAGAATGAATACTTTATAAACAAACAGCACTTAACACTAGAAGAGAAAGTGATGGCAGAAACATCAATGTCTTGGTTACTTTTCTCTCACTGAGACAAAATACCTGACACCCAACATGAAGGAAGGAAAGGTTTATTTCTTACAGTTCTTGGAGGTTTCAGTCCATACTCAGCTCCAAGGCAGGAAGGTGTGGCTGAGGGGCAGCCATTCAAGGTGGCCCACAAGCAACAAGTGCAAAAAAGGCAAAAGAGGTAAAAAAAAACACACCTTCTTCTCTCCATTATATTGTACGCTGGTTCTGCCCCTGGGTGGGTGCAGCACTTACACCACCAATCACATGCTAGACAATGAACTAATCACAAATAAGAGATTCAGCCACCTCCATGATTGCATGAGGCTTGGGGGGCTACCTAGACACAAACTATAACATTCCACCCTTGGCCACCCAAAGACTCATGTACATCCTTTATACGAAAGACATTTAGTCCATCTCCAAGAGTTGCCAAAGGCCTAATAGTTTCAGCATTGCTGAAAAGCCCAAGTCCCAAGTCTCCTCCAAGATCTAAAGCAAACTCTTAGCAAGCCCCTGTACAAATGAAAATAAAGTTAAACATCTCCAACACACAATGGCACAAGATAAACATTACCATTTCAAAGGGTACAAACGTGATACAAAGGAATGTGACCAAAGGAAGTCCAAAATCCAGCAGGACAAACATTAAGTCTTGGAGTTTCACGCTCAGCATCTGAAGCAATCTGGTTGCAAGCGCCAAAAAGCTTGAGTGACTCTACCCCCATGGCACTTCCAGGGGTTTTAGTTCCCACAGCTTCTCTCTTTGACCCATTCTGCTCAATCCTTGCAGCTTTCCTTATGTGATTCACTCTCCTGGCTTTTTCAAACTTCTGGGTTCTCCCCTGCACCTTTGGCTTCAAGCTCACAGCTTCACACACTGCCATCTCACGGGCACATTGCCTGGCCTCTGAGGCCCTTTGAAATCAGGGTGGAAGCTGCCTTAACCTCAGAATATATGCATTCTCCATGTTCCTAAAACCAGCACCGCATGGATAAAGCTGAGGTCTGTCGCCACCTAGAACAGTAGCCAGGGTTTCCTCTCTCTTGGCTGTAGGGGTTGAGTTCCTGAATCACTGGGCACTCTGAACCTGATTGTAAGGAATGGATTCTCTATGTCACCGCTGTTCTGGAACCTGGTGCAGCTGCCAGCATTTTGGAACCTCGTGTGGCCTCTGCCACCATTTTGGAGCATGGTACTCTGCAGCTTTCTCCTCCAAGCAAAGTCTTTCACTTTTGCAGTTTTGAGGCTGCAAAGGGTGGAGAACTGCTGCTTCCCAGGATGCCCCTAGACCATCTTTTTTGTTTTCCCATTCCTTTTCAGCAATCAAGGTCTCAGCTCTATCCTTGTAGTCCACAGCTTTCTGGTCAAATTCACATTTTACATAACCATGCTGGGCTCTTTGCTCTTGACTCACAACATAAATCTGGCTAAAAGCCCCCAGTAATAGCCATGCCACAGCCTCAACATTCGACTGCCTTGAAATTTCTTGGGCCAGATTAATCAGTCTGCTGCCCTTAATCTCAGTCTCAGGCAAAGTCTCTGGATATGAGCAAAATGTTAACAAACTTTCTGCCAAGCCATAACACACATTGTGTGGAGTCCAACAACAAATGCAGTCCTTCTTCCCAGCAGAAACCTCTTGATCCTGGTCTAAACTGGCAGGCTTTCTATCAACCTTCTGGTCTCCTGAGCTCTGATCAGAATCTCCCATGCACAACAGCCTAAGCTGTTCTGGCTCTATGCATTCAGGAGACATCTCCAAATCTTTCCAAACTTCCCACAAGCAATTCCCAAAGGCTCTTAAACCAAATGGTCAGGTAGAGTCACAGCAACAACCTCACTCCTCTGGTACAAAATTCTGTCTGGGTTACTTTTCCCTCATTGTTGACAGAAAATACCTGATGCCCAACATGAAGGAAGGAAAGTTTTATTTCTTACAGTTTTTGGAGGTTTCAGTCCATACTCAGCAGGCTCCAAGGCAGGGTGGTGTGGCTGAAGCGCAGCCATTCATGGTGGCCGCAAGCAACAAGAGCGAACAGGGCAAAATATGCCTTCTTCCCTCTCTTATATTGTATGCTGGCTCCACCCCTGGGTGGGTGCAGTACTCACACCACTAATCCCAGCACTAGACAACAAACTAATCACAAATAAGAGATTCAGCCACCTCCATGACTGCATGAGGCTCGACAGAAACTATAACAATCACATAACAAAGTTTAACATTCTTTTATCAGCCCCTGACTAGTTAGTTTTTTTTTAAAGAGCAAAACATTACTTAACACAACTATAAATGAATACTCAAAAGGTGAACAAATGCTACCATGTGGAAATGAACAGATTCGAATTGCTAGATGTGCCATCTCATTTTTGCCTATTTATTATAGTCACATTACTAGATGGTCACTACATCCAGCTGCAGGTAAGAGACACATCCAAGTTAGCTTACATCAAGCAAAGACTTTAGAGCCACCAAGGGTTCAGAGCCACGACAGTTGTCTGGGGCTATGATGCAACTTAGTGATAGGGCACCTGCCTAATTTGTGTGAGGCCCCAAGTTTGATGCCCAAACTATAAAAATAAATGCAAATTAGAAAATAGCATTTCCTTATGCTTCCCCATCTCATTGTTATTGTTCCACCACAAAATAAATTGTAAATGTAAATGTAAATTGTAAGTGTAAATTTATCAGAAATGTTTTTTAATTTTATTGGCACATTTTAGATATACATAATAACATTCACCACAAAGAATATTATGTACATGATATATCTTGCTTTTTTCCCATTCCCCTCTCCTCCCTTCAATCCCTCTATTGCTTATTTACAAAAGCTTTGTTTCCATTTTTTCCTTCTATTTTCTTTTTTTTCTTGTCCCTTCCTTCCTTCTCCTCTCCCACTTTTCCTTTTCTCCCCTCCTCTCTTCATTCTCCTTCCCATTTAAACTTTGAGTCCACCCTGACTGCCAACTCCTTAGACAGCAGCCCCAAGGTGGGGCATCACTGTCTCTACTTTTAGGACAACACTGAGCAAAATACTATGCATAAAAAACTGTGCAGAGTTTGCTCTCTGCTGGGTGTAGTCTGGGAGATTACCAAAACATTCAACCCATCCCTTCTTTCTCCCCACACTGTGGCTATGTGGTGAGAAATCACTCAGTATGACTAATTATTCTGAATGATCATTGTTTGCAGAATACCTAAAATTAAAAAAATAAAAAGGCACTTCCCCACACACACTGCTTCTCTCCGGTAACCCAACAATCTTGGAAGTGCTGCAAGATACACTGTTCTGTTGTCACAGACCAAGAAGAAGTCTGGCTGGCTCAGTGGCTTGCCTAAGGTCACACTTCAGCTAGGTCTTCCACCTCGGGTTCCAGGGGATGTCCCTTACTCCTCATGTGCAAAGCTCTTCAGGCTGGAATGTGCTATTGAAGGTGGGCTGCTTCACCTGCCTGGAGCACCCATAGCTGGGTGGGGTGTGATAAGCAAGGTGACAGTGAAGTGGAAAAGGTGACTGCAGGCAAAGGAAAGCAGCAGCAGTGCCAGCTCCTCAGAGGTGAGGTCCCGGGAGCTGCAGGAGAGCCCCACCTGGAGTCACTCAGCTTGGCAGGGGGTGCCCTCTTGGCCCTCAATCTGTTGCCATGGTAACCAATCATCAGCATACTCCTAGGCTGAGTCCAGCATTTGAAAAGACACAACTGGGGGAAGATCTTGAGTGGGAGGCCAGCCTGCAATACTGAATGAGTCCCTGTCTCCAAAAGGAAGTTTTCTGTGAGGCCAGAGAATGGGATGGTCCCCTGAAGAGAGAGGTCTTTCTGGTGTGGATCCTGCCCCCAAGTTCCTGTATTTGGTGTAGTACCTGGCTCTGAGTGTGAAAAGTTGGATATGTCTGTGTTCATGTACTCGTACCATCTTTCAGTGATGATTCTGTTCCTCACATTCCATCGCTGTCTTCAAAAGCTTTTTTATTTTTATTTTTTCTTTCTTATTTTAATTTAATTTTGATTTTGGTTTTGAGACAGGGTCTCACTTTATTATCAAGATTGACCCTGGGCTCACTATGTAGCCCGGGATGACCTGCACCTCACAATCCTCCTGCCTCAGCCTCCCTAGTGCTGGGTTACAGGGGTGCTCCCTAAACCTGGCCAGGTGTTTTGCTGAGTGTGGTAGTACATGCCTATAATCTCAGCACTGGAGGCTGAGGCAGGAGGATCATGGTGAGTTCAACACCAGTCTGGGCTACATGGTGAGTTCAAGGCCAGCCTGAACTACAAGCAAAGACCTTGTCTCAAAAAAAAAATACATTAACTGCTTTATAAACAGGTGCACACCCAAGCATGCAGGGTGACAACTGGCTCAGCCTGTGGCTAATCCTACAAATAGTTTCTCCCCTCGCTCTTCCTCACTCTACTCACCACAACTTCCTGTGTCCTGTGCTCTTGTTTCCAGGCAGCTGAGACATAAGGTGTCTCAAGCGACACTGCACATGTGATGCAGGACAGGCTGGGGGCGAGAGGGTGCTGTGGAAGATGGACTGTGGATCGTGTCAGCCCCATGCAAAAGCACTGGCAGCCAAGTTCAAATAAATGCACCCTGTCCAGGGCCAACAGCAGCAGTGCTGGCTGCAGTTCACAGCTGGGCTTCAGAACATGAGGCTGTCCCTCACAGTTCTTTTCCACTGCCTCCTTTAAAAGGTAGAGAGAGACGAACACTAGCTAATACGGAGGATTTACTATATTCCAGGCACAACTCAGGCACTTTATTGGCACCGAATTATTCAAACTCATAAATCATCTCCAATGCAGGAACACGCACTGCATTCATTTCACAGATAGCAAAGTGGGGAACAGAGAAAGGAAGTTAATTTCTGAAGATTGCACAGCAACAAGGTAGAGCATCCAGGCAGCCAGGCTCCCTGTAAAGGGTGTCTAGGGCCTGGCCTGGTCTGCTTTTGGATGAAAATGGGCACACTGGCTTCAACATGCCTTTTGGAGAGAGGTCACCCCTACCCCACTGCAGAGGCAGGAAGTGAAACATCTCTGCTTCCTTGCGCAGACAGCTCATTTTTAAAGGACTCCTTTTTTGTACCCAGCAAGGTCAATCACAGGAGACACCCAGTTCTGGGCTCCCTGGTAAGTTCCCTGAGAACCTCCCTCCCATGCCCTGCCATTCCATGACTGAGGACGCAATCTCCACAGCACCTAGCAAATTTTCCCAATCCAGGAATTTTTACAACGCATTCCTACTCATGAATGTCTGAAAACCCCCAAGGTTCCCAAGGACACACTGCAAATGCACAGCACCGTCCACACCCAGACAAAGCCAAAGCATCCCATCAGTCTGCCTGATCTCTCACCAGGGCACCTGGCTTTCTGGTGTCCCACATCCTGTGGGTCTTTCCATATACAACTCAGGCTTCCAGCCTGACCTCTCAGACCCAGGGACACTGTGCCTGCCCTGTGTGTGCCAGCTGCTATGTGGTCAGCATGCTTAATATAGAAAACGCACCAAGAAAAAGCAAACTTGGAGCCAGGAGCGATGACATAAGGAAACACCTTTCCTGAAGTTTCTAGATATTGTCTGTCATTTTTCAGCACAGGAAATGTAACTGTGCAGCACAATGAGAACATTATGCAAGGCTGTGGAAATACTGCATTTGCCCTCTGGCCTGTCTTTAGCACCCTGGGTGTTTGGACTCTGACCCCAGACAGGTAACAAACATATTTCCTTTAGGGCTCTGCCTCCCTTGTAATCAGGCATGCTGGGTCTTGGCATTACTGACATTTTGGGAAACATAATTCCTCGTTGTGGGTGTCTGTCTGAGTATGACCTCTATCTACCAGATTCCAACAGCAACTCCCCGCCTTCAGACATCACTATGAGAACCAGCAGCCAGAAATGAATCTGGACATCACCAAGTGTCCTCAGAGGCATGGTCAGCCACACTGAGAACAACTGTCTTAACTCAGCCCCATCCCCTGCAAACACTCAACGTCCTCATTTCACTCAATGACAGCACCGTACACACCCAGACAAAATTCAAGTTTTGGTGCTCATTCTTCCTGCTGTCCCATCCTTTATTTCCACTTGTCAGTCACTACCTAAAGGCATTTTTAGTTAACAAAGACTTGAACCTCTATCCTGTCTCTTCCTAGCTGTGTGTCCTCTGATCATTCAGGTAATCTCTCTGTGCTTGTACCTCATCAGCAGAAAGAGGATGAAAGCTCAAAGGATTGCATTTAAGTTCAGATAAGATCAATTCAGAAGCACCCAGAAGTAGTGGCCACTCTAGACTTTGTTTCATTTCCTACTGATCCAAAGCCATATCTTTCCTGGGGAATGAGAAGGCAAAGAATTAGAATTCCTACCCCCTGCCTCAGTTTCCCTGCCCAAGGTACTCCCATTGTCCTCTTATGTAAATGTGGATGGAGGTCCAATTCATCCACAGCTGACTCCCAGGACACAGGATGTACCAGGAGCTCGTGAAGATCCGCACCCCCTAGGCCTCAGAGTACACAGCAAGTCAGGTGCTACTACCTTCTGCAGTTAAGTCTCCTGCACTGCAGGATCAGTCAGTGGCATTTCTCTGGCTCATTCATATTGCTGTAACAAAATACCAGACACTGGGTGGCTTATAAATATCAGAAATTTATTTCCTGCAGTTCTGGAGTGAGAGGTCCAAGATCAAGGCACAGACAGATGCAGCATCTGGTGAGGACCCGTTTCCAGTGTCCTCAAGTGGTAGAAGGGGCAGGGTAGCTCCATGGGCCTCTTCTGGATGGACACAGCCACCTCCCAGTGGTTTTACTACATAATACCATCACCTTGAGAGGCAGGATTTCAGCACATGGATTTAGACCCTAACGCCTTGCATCACAGTTGCACACTCATCTCGCATAACCACTGCCAACCCAGCCCAGCAGTCCATGTGAAGGCACAAACTATATACCAGAGGTGTTTCTCTAGGATCTCAGCCAGAGGTTCCCAAACATGGGGTTACAGACACATAATGCTACACAAAGTGCTCTACTCAAGCACTGTTGCACTGTAGCTGTGTGTATGTGTATGAGATTGTGAATGGAACCCAGGGTCTTCACATTAAGCTACTCATCCAGTCCTTTTTGTTTTTTCGTTTTTGTTTTTTGGAGACAAGGTCTTGCTAAGTTGCCCAGGCTGGGCTCAAACTTGTGATCCTCTTGCCTCAATCTCTCAGAGTTGTAGGATTCACAGAGCTGTACCACCACGCTTGGCTCCTTCAATACTGTACATGGTCAACTATCATTTATAGTAGCATTAGTGAATCCTGAATCATTGCTCCTTGGAGAGATACAGGTTGGGTCCCAGGGCTTCTGATCACAAGAGCTTTATAAACCCATCAATGTATATATAGTTCTTTTGTCTGTTTAAAGACCCCTTATTTAATATATATCACTGAGTCATTAGCACCCAGTCGCAGACTAACAGCACTATACCTTATACTGGAGCCAGGCTTATTTAACACAGATTTCCTCCACAAGGCACATCATGGCTGTCCTACCCTGAGGAGCTCAACACAGCATTTTAGCACTCTGCTTGCAGATCATTTAACGGAGCAACATCACCAACAAAGGGCATGAACATGTGGGAACATGTGGCATTCAAGAGACCACAGAAAGACACTTCTTTATAGCATAAGCACTCCAACTAGAAGGCAGAGTGTCACCTTATGTGACCTCAGCTGGGAGAATGCAGGACAGGCAGGCAACTCAAATTTGTCATTGCTCTGCACATCTGCAAAAAGTGCTGTAAGCATTGGTTTGGGAGGGTCGAGAAGGCAGGAGAATTAACACTTTTTAGCTCGGAAGTGCATCTGCAGACACGAACTCCACAAGTAACATGGATCCACTGTACAGGCTTACACCTAGCTCAGAGCTCACACACACACACTCTGCCTGGCTGGGTTGGCACCTGGCAGCAGGGCAGCCCTGCATTCCTGATAACACGCAGCCATGTCTTCAGTCAGGAGAGTTTTTGAAGCCTTAATGGGAGAATATGGTCAGTTACAAAGTAATGATCTTGCTTCCCTTAGGTCCTAGGGGGCCCCTGGAAGCTATATACAGTACTTAGTCTCCTCCCTGCCTGCTTTAATCGCCAAGGAGGCAGGGCTCACAGACCTCAAATTCTATGCTAGTTCCGTTTGCGGTGTCAGCTCAGGAAAAGGAGAGGAGCTCGGGCCTGGCCCACCCCAAACCACCTCCCCTCGGCAGCTCTGGCAGTTTTGCTGGCTAGCCCAGGCAGGGTACCATGGAGCCCGGGCTGCCCAGGCCTGGGGCCAGCTCACCAGCTGTGGGTCTCATCACAGCTCTCCTTGTTTTAGCAACAGAATCCAAAGATTCTGCATGCAAATATACTGCTCTGCAGTCAGATTTTAACAAATACATCAGATGTGGACACAGAATGCAGTGGACCATGCTGCTACACATGACAAAGATCTTGCTCTTGAGGTGTTTGAGCATCTTGGAGAAAAGGTAGATTTCCAAGCTTTGCTTTGCTTTGCTTTGCTTTTTAATGGCATAAGACTTTTTTTTTCTACTAATGTTTTTTTCTGACTGAGCAAAAGTAGTCTTTTGCCTTTTAAAATTTAGCTGGGAGGAAATGCTGTATTACCCGGGTCATCACAGCAAATGTCAGGCTGAAGAATTTTAACCTGTGAAGACTAGCTGGGAAAATAATAGTTCAAAGTAACCAGTGCACAGAGAACAAGTTTCCTCCTAGGCCTCAAAGGGAAATCGCTTCCATTGAAGAATGGAGATCTCTTTCCGGAGAACCAAAGAGTGAGCCTTGAAGATGCTAGGTGCAATGTGGAACACAATTTTCCACCAGAAAAGTAATTATTTAAGTTGTGTGGCACCCAGTAAAAGTAAAATTGGATAGTGGTTTTGTTTTTGTTTTTTTAAAGAGAGTGTCTTGTTATATTGCCAAGGTTGGCCTCGAAGTCAATGTTCTTAGTAGAAAAATAATAATAACACATACACGAGAAATTTTATTCCATAAGAACACTTCATTTTTAGTGTTCTTACAGAGTAGCTAATATTCCAAACCATCCTCACCTCCCAAAATGATTCAGTCACTCGTTAGCAAACATTAACTGCCTATATGTCCCAGGCACATTTCTGTAGAGAAGGTTTATGTAGTGTGTGTGAGAAGATGAGGGTCAGGTCTCAAGGTGAAGGGAGAGACAGCTGGATGTGCCAAAGATGCAGTACCACCTGCCCGTGATAGAAGGTGACAATGTTCCACACGGTGCAGCACTGGAAGAGAGCTCCCCGTGTACAGGGGCTTCAAAGAGGAGGGCATTTGGAGCTGGGCCTACAAGGAACAGCAGGAGTTTGCCAGATTCACTGGGTAAAAGAAAGATTCCATGCACAGGAACCAGCAGATACCAATCGCAAAAGGTTCAATAAACAGGGTCACCCTAAGGGTGACCATGAGCAGCACAGGGCCTGCTGTGAGGGCACAGGACCACTTGGCACAATCCAGAGAGCATATGCGAGCATGTGTGCAAAGGCTGTACTTTTGCAGACTGTTCATGATCTGTCTGCTGGAAAGTGGGCTGCTATTTCTGGGGAAGGAAGTTGGGGGTTCCCTCATCTCTCTCCACACGCCAGCTTCTTCTTACTCCCTGCCTCTGACCAGAATCTTGAGCCTCAAAATTTGGCACAACTGCCCCTCACCCCCGCCTGCCCCTCGCTTCCTATGGTGGCCTGTGGAGGGCTGGACAGCGGTCATGAGAAATTGGAGGCAATGCTCGAGGTGTGACACCTACCTGCTGCATAATAAACACAGCCCAGAGAATTCTGGAGGGCCAGCCATGACTCCTGATCTGTTAATCGCCCCAGCAGAATTCAGCTTTACTTGAGAGAAAGCTCACAGGAGGACTGAAGGTGTCATTTTAATGATGCCAGCTAAACTCTCTCTCCTCCCTTCAGTTCTTGGCTTCTTTCTCAGCTAGAGAAATAAAAGGATGCAACATAGGAAGTGGCAGGACAATTTTCCTTGTCTGTGATCCTGCCCTGGGACCAAGGGCACATGCATTCCTCTGAGGCACTATAATTATTCCCTCTGTCCAAGAAAGGACACAAGCCCTGCACTTTGATGAACAGGCTGTGTGCCGCTTGCTGGGTTCTTTCTGAAGCTATTAGGCAGGAGTCCACAAGATGCTTGTAAAGGAGGCATCAGAACAAATAAGGCTATGAGAAGGAAAGGCAGATACAAGCATTTCAAAGCCACCCTGCACCTCTGCAGAGAGCTGAGGGTAGCAGGAAGGAGACCTGCAGAGGAGAATTCTTAGCACTGAATCTTGCAAAGTAGAGAGGAAGACCGCATCATGCCAGTGGGATTTGGGAGAACGCTAAAGAATATGACCTTGATCTTTATTCCTGCCACTCTGTCCCAGTAGCCCTAGATAGCAAGCTGGTTGAAAAGCAACACAGCTAAAAACTATGTTTTTGATATTTGACAGATAAGTGTCTGGGTATTTGATAGATAACAGGGCACGGCTATTTGACAGACAACAGGATCTGAAAGTCAACAGAAACAAGACCAAATAATTATTCATCTGTAGATGATTTAATTCATTTCCCATGCGATTATCTATCATATATGACTATTTTAGGTGAATAATTATTGAATGTCAAATGTTACTTGTCTTCATCATGTGACAGTTTTGGGTCATGGATCCACAATCAGCTCCTTGAACCAGAAGGGTGTGGGGAGACAAAAGAAAAACATAAATAGGGTGGATGTCCTGCCTCAGATCCCCATGTAAAACTGCAGGTGAGGAACTTTATACTCTCATGGATTAATCTAGACCACTGTTCATGTCTGTGAAAGGAACTAAACTAAAAACTGTACCCTGCTTCCTTATTCCTCTGCAATAGGCTCTGATCTTAAAAAACTTCTTCCGCTACTCAGAACTTTTATTTTACATGTAAAATTAATGCCAGTGCAAGAGTTCCCTGGATTTATTTAGACATAAATTCCTACCATCTAATTACCTGTTTTTTGTTTTTTTTCCCAAGGAAAATATCAGCAACACAAATACATTAAGGTAGTTCAAAATGTCTTCAGAGTCCAACTGTTCTGGGTCATTTATAAGGACAGATTTTAAAGTACTTTCTAAGTTATGTGAAAGCAGAGTTCAAAAATACAAATCATGTCCTATCCCTCTTGGTATCCAAAGGCGAAAAATGTAAACAGTGCAGAGAGCTGATGTCTTCTCCTTGACCAAAGATGCCCTTTGAATGTGAGAGGCCATATGCAAAAGGAGTTGTAAGGCCGTGCCACAACTCTTTGCAGAAGCAAGGCTTGGAGAGTTTCACAGCTTCCAAAGTCCCAAGTTAGGCTGAAACCACTTCTTGACACGATCCGTGGCAGTTGCTCAGTTTGCCACGTGTTGCCCAAGTCTTTCTCTGCTAGGGTATCCTCATCCACAAGGTAAACTGCCACTGAGGGTGCTGACTGCTCCTCTGGGCTCCATTCCATTAAATGTCCTTACAATTTGCACATGAAAAACACACCTCTGCCTACTGCTTCAAGGATTCTGAGCCTCCAGAATCTGGGTGCAACCCCTTATGGGGTCATATTCTCAGTTCCTCAGAACTGCAATGCTGGGCTCTCAGGGATTTTTCTGCCCCTGCACTCTGGGGACACAGGGACACTTCACAGGGGGAGAAACTTCTCTCTATAGGATGCGGATGACCATGATGTACTAGCAGGCAGCTTATGTGAGCTGAGAGAATCATCAGCTTAAACTCTGGACTGTCCGACTCTCCCTTCCCTGGCTATGAACCTCTTGCTCTGCATCCATGTCAGCTCTGTCCTCGGCCAGAGCAAAGCCCGAACTATACTTTTTTCCCCCTGTGTCCCCAATCTGTCACAAAGCAAAAATGCCCTGACCTCACCCCAAGCCACGGGTGCAGCTGCGGTGCAGCCAAGGCTGCCAGCCTGAGCCCCTGCTTCTGTCTGGGTCATTTCTCAACTGATCTCCACTCGAGCTTGTTACCTCAGATCAGAGCTGCCCATAATTAGCCAGGCACAAATGCCCTACGGCTGCCAAAATGACGAGGCTCAGATGCCTTCTAGGTGACTCACGGAACGAACCAAGCGAGGATGAAATGCACAGATTCTTAACGAAACTGCACAAAAATGACACTGAGCGCAGCAAGCTTCACAAAATCCCCTCCAGGCTTCTCTTTGAGCTTCCCTCCCTCCCTCCTTCCTTCCACAAGAGCAGGGAGCTAGAATCAATGCACTCCAGCCTGGACAGCCTCAAATGACTATAGCTGGTGACTTCCAGACTCATCCAGGAAGAGTCTTGGATGGAAGAAATTAAGAGCAGATGTGGCCATGTCAGTCCTAAGAACTGCCCTCAAATACACACACACACACACACACACACACACACACACACACACACTCCCTCTCCACCTCCCATAGTCTGACAGCATCTGCAGGCAAAGCATTCCTTTTTTGACTTTGTGCTTCTCAACAGAGGCCTCCCAACAGAGGCCTCCCACAACAGGCAAGGTCCATAGATTCCCACTTCCAGGTGAGGCCGGGCTGGTGAGAGAAGCCAGGTCAAGATTGGTGACACAACAAGAGAAAAGTGATGGGAAGTTGAGAAAGGAGTCTGAATCTTGGGGAATGAAATGAACAGTCCATAATGAATATTGTCAGAGAGCCTGAAGATGAGACACTTCAGAGACCCAGATGACACTGTTTCTCACCATGGGGGTCAGTTCCACTTGTCAGGTTTAGTTTTAAAAGTTCTTTTTCAATGCCATGTGGAATCCAGGTATTTGAGCAGGATCTTGGGCTTTTAACTCATTATGGAACAGCCAGCCTTTCAGGGGGCTAAATGTTCCCTTTAGGCGTCCCTGAAGAGCTTACACTTGGCTTTGAGTCTTCCAAGAACAGAGCTGGGGTAGTTCTCATGTGCTATGCTCATGAATCATGTATCTTCGCTGATTTTCCTGATGTTCAGGAGGCTGGATAGTAATGTACACCTCTACCTCCCCTCAAAAATTCCCAAAGTCCTCACAACTCAGTAAATAATCCTACCATCATTCTCTCTCCCCTGGTAACCTGCTGTCACTGAGGAGACAAAGCCCCAGAGTTTTGTCAATGGTAGTCATGGCCATGATCTTCCCCCGAGTTGGCAAGACACAGGCAAATAAACCCTTCTAGAGGTAGGACTTCTGGCTGTACTCAAATACTACCGGACAGAAAGTACTGAACAAGCCAACAAAAAAATGAAAGGAAGTAACATGTACCACTTCTGTCCAGCTCAGAGAACTGGGTAATTCCTGTGAGCTGGACCAGAATGCCTTTCCGTCATGTTCCTTCCTCCTCCAGCTTGATTCACATAAGCACTGCCACCTTTGAAGTGATGTGCCTAATGGAAACAACAACACTTGGAGGAGAGCTGCTCACCTATTAGCAAAGTCTATTTTGAACTTTGCCTGAGCATAAAATAAATTTTAGCAATTAAGCTTCGGAAAGTTTGCTTGTTACAGCAGCTATCAGGACCACAACAAAAACACTTACATGCCCCCAAAAGGGTAGATCATGAGGTACTATTAAGTGTTTCAACCTAAAAATGACACAACGACAACAAAAATAAAACACTACTATAAACACTAAGAACTTTCAGAGCTCAGATGTGATGGCTCATCCAGGGCTCAGTTGATCAATGGAACATTTCAGGTGAGTTTATAGTCTTCAGTGAGTTTTCTGGTGCTATCACAGATTCCCTTTTCTTGTAAGCTTACTTTGACACACTAAAAACAAGCAGGGTCCCCATCTACACAATTAATACCTGCTACAATAAAATCCACAGTGCATCCTACAGTAGTCAGGCCCCTGTGACTACGGTGTTCTCACTGTGATCCATACATCTTCCACCTTGGCATGGTGCTCAGGAATTCTCAGCCCCAGCCCGCACCTCCTTGAGTGTGAGATCCACACTAATGAACATGGGGTTCTACGGTCAACACTCTGATATGAACACATGGGTCAGCAGGGCCCACACTCATCATGAGGCTCCTGTCCTGTGCATTTACCACCTCCAGTTGCAGCTATTGCATCTTCCCTGCTCGTCCTTCCCACAGCACCAAGTGTCTTCCACTTCTGTTTTGTCAGCTTTCTGCAGCTTCCTGTTGTCTTTCCTAGACCACCAGAAATCTTTGCT